>JXSR01S019204.1:2931-14486 GCA_000969725.1 Ophiothrix spiculata | reverse complement strand
AATTCAAATGGTAAATATAGTGGTAAGTATAGCTTGAGGAGTGATATTTTGAATCTGGACATTTCATAGCCGAGACACTTCATACCCGTTTAATATTCATACCCTGGTTTCATATTTTTGTGTGTATGTTTGTAGGTAAAAAGGGCCTGAAAAAGGGTGTAAAATACTTTTTCTGGGTTGAACTTGAGTGTAAAATGGATCATTCAATATTACAGAGAACCATGAGTGACTTAGGAATGATTTTTCTGCAAAAGAATTTAGAAGTTTAAAAAAACATTCGAACTTAACGATGACCAGGAATTTTCCTTAAAATTTATCACTTGTTTTCGACCTATTTGTGTTGTTACCCCTACCTATACGTGAGAGGGTTGATCCCATTCGGAGCTCAAATTTACACTTAACTAGATTACCTATCAGATCTGACCAAAAGCAACATAAGTTTCCCGATAGTTTCCATATAAACGCCTTTTGAGATATGGCTGAATAATGTGTTTGTGCGGAAATACTTTAAACCGCTAGTGTAGTACATGATTGTGAGGGCAAAGGAGATTTTTGCAATGACCTTAAACTGACACTGGATCAACTTTTTGGTAAAGGTGGTATTGAGAAGTCCCATAATTGCAAATGAAGATTATGACCTTTATTCCATTGTTGAGTACTCTGTTAGATGTGCAGTAGAGCATGCAATTCTATTCACTTGGCTGATTAGCATGAATGGGTCTTCTCAATACCACCACTACCAACTTATCAATCATTTTTTAAAAATTTGACCTCATGTGGCCTTTTGACCTTGACTTGACCCCAACTGGACACACCTTGGGTCAAGGAATTCTCATGGTGCACATTTAGTCCATGTACTAGGATAGATAACAGTTATAAACTATTATTATTTATATTACAGCTAAATAAAACTGTGTCACTTGATTGGCGCATCTTGGGTCATGTGCCATTGGTCCATTTGATAAACCGTCACCAACTGTGTAATAGTGCCGTGCAAAAAATTTGCACGGTTACCTTTTTTGGTAAGACAACATCAGTTGCGGGTGTTATTTTAAATTGAGTATTATTATACAGTCCACAGGTATAAAAACTCACTGCACTGACCTTTAAATTATTTTTGGAAGTTGGCCTTGAAATGAACATTTGACCTTGACTCCTTTACGTTGCGCAACACATGCCAAAACCGAACACCTTTTGTCACCAAGTTTCGTCACAGTGGTAGCATTGCAAGATCATTTTACACCTGCTCTTGGCAAATAAGTGAATATGTTTGGACAAGTGGCCTTAAAAGCATCATGTCTAATCAATCTTGGCACTTACTTGGCCATTGCCTTGATGGCATTTGTTCCATGCTTCAAACACATAACATGCGTTGCACTTTCGTTTGCGTTCAATTTCTTAAACAGGTAGTTAAAAGTGGTGTGTCATGCGGCGGTTGCACCTGTAAGATCCCTATAGATGATGGAGACTATTACAAAATATGTGAATCAACATGATGTGGACTTGACTTGCACAATGAATAACTTGTGGCCTTGGGTGTGTCCTGGTGGAGCCAGGTCAAGGGCTAAGGTCATTTGAGGTTGAACCCCATAAATGCTGGAAAGTTGATCCAAAGTCATCTCAAGGTTACTGCCATGATTCTGACCTTTACCCTACCCTTCAAAACTCAACCGGTGGTTTTCTGCCGGTTATGGTTGGTTATTGCTTTTCCTGGTTGAACTGGCAGGCAACTGCCGGTTGAGTTTTAAAGCGGACCGTAATTGCTGAAATCCTTAACAAACCATGAGAAATGTGCTTCGGGAATCACCTTGTTAAAATTTTGTCAAGCTAGGAATCTTGTATCTCCCCAGTAAATCTATGGTTCCACCAGAGAACATAATCACCAGATTGAATTTTAAGTAAAACAGAAAATCAAAACAAATGGTGTACACATCCTGGTAATTTATTTCACTTCAGAGATTTCCAAACTTGAACAAAAGAAGACATTTTCATACTGAATACTACATCATGCACAAATAAGAGTTATAATTACAGTGATATGAAAAAAGTGCCAATATCAAGTGTGCATCACAATCAGTAGCATTCAATGCAGATTACTTGAATGTGAAGGCTTAAGCTGGTTTCAGAGTCTGTCGTGGCGGCCGTACGACCAGGGTGACATCTAAAATTTCTGTTGAACATCTTGATCTCGTCTTACTAGGACAAATCTGCAAAAATCATGCACGTTGATTTATTGATTACCTTGTGGTGGTCACAACTAAATTCACTTTTTCTGGCAGCAGACCATCATGACAAAATGCAAATGTGTCGTGGATAAGAATCAATTTCAATTACAACTCCAATACGAAAACCAAGTTTCCGCTGTAAAATTGGTACTTAACTGCAATCTCAGATAATGAATATTTTCAGTAAAGTGTCCATACAATCCTGCAGTGAAAGAATGTGATGTATCAAGTGACTTATCAAACCAACACCCGGGATCAGAAATGCAAATGGCTATTTAAAATAAACAATCAAATATTGGATCTTGGTTTCAATTTAAAAGCCACCCATGATGCATCCATCGTATAAGCTTTTCAGCACATTTCCATTTGATCAACATACATAGTTAAACAAACTGTATTATATGATGCCCTTGGCATACTTACAAGGCGCAACTAGCGTCTAGCTAAATGCTAACAAAGACACTAAAGTTGGAAATATTTTAACTTGCAAGTGTCTGGTTAGCATCTAAAATCAAACCAGATGCTAGCTGCGTTCATGGGGATTAAACATACCGTATTACATGATCCAGGGTGAGATTGGGGTTTGGGAAAAATACTGCTGTGAAAAAATATTGATTTGGACCAAAGTGCCCAATAATATATTGGGCTGAAAATAAATGAAATTGTGGAAATTCTGAAGAAAAAAATCCTGAAATCAGAATATCTAGATCTTGAAGAATCACATTCCGGCAGTTATTTACTGCTAAAATGCATTCACAGCATTGTAACTGGATTAATACATTTCAAAACAGTAGTCCATCATAATATTTAAAATAGAAGTTCTTTGTGCAATTTATTTGCGATACCAAACTCCAACATTCTGTGAGCGCTTGATTTTCTTTTGTAATTGCAAAACACCATACAGGAGAGCTTCTGCTGTTGGCGGACACCCTGAAAGAGAAATGAAAAGTACAAATACAATAAGTTTAATATATATCTACAAGAGTTAAGGTCAGTTGTAACTATAAATCTTATCAAATATCCAATTTTTACCACCAAACAGGTGAAAATAAAGATAATCTAAGACATGAAGGCCATAAATTTTACATTTGCGCCATTCTTGCCTGTTGTTACTGGAGTGCTTTTTGTGTTTATCTTGTCTTGGTGCTTAGTGAGGTTCTTCCCCCAACCCAAGCCCAAGGCTGTCAACAAATTTGAGGGGCAAAAAAGAGGGAAACAAAAAGGGGTGCCAAGAAGCAGGAGAATGACTTAAAGGTATACCAGACCTGAGGTATACATGTTAGATATGCATGCGTGTCCAGTGCATTCAATATACCGTAGAGTGCCAGTATATGGCACGTCATGTTTTTCTTCAAAACATGGCATTTTCCACAAAATCAACAGATATGATTAGCTAAAGAGATGCTACAATGTATGTTGCATTTGTTTAAAATCAATTTTAAATAAATTGATAATAATTTGTCACAATTTATCTAAGTCTAAATTTATCAGCCACATTGACATTGTCACGATGAAGCGAAACAGAAACTGGTGCCATATACTGGTACTCTACGGTATGGGATGTTGCACCCTTTTCCAATTTGCACCGATACTTAATCCTCAAATTTCTAATGAGGTATCCTGAATACTCAACTGAAGGTCTTTATGAATAATTATTGTGTTTGCTGTCAACTCAGATAAGTGCAGTATGTCTTAATCTGCAGTGTGTTGACAAGCCTACCACATGTAAGCTGGCAACACATTGCCACAGATTACAGGCCTCATGTTTGACCAAGTCTGTGCCCCTGCATTATCATCATAGTGTCAGTAAAACACATCCTACAAAATGAGACATTTTGCTCCAGGTATTTGTTTCTTTCCTTCCATTTTAACAACCAACAGGGCTGTGAGTGGATGTTTGAAAAAAATCTGAAATAATCTGAAAATAGTGACAAAATGCCAAAACAGGCAGAAAAAAAAACAAAAAAGAGCTGAAATTATGACTCTTTTGAAGGCATGAAAAAATCTGAAATCAGATTAAAATCTGAACTCTCACACCCCTGAGCCACAAAGATCTCATCAATGGCCTTGGGCCAAAAAATCTAATAGCAAAAAGGGATCTGACAAATGAAGAGTTCTTCTGATTTTAGCAGCTGTGTAATGACATGTACGTGGCTATGTATGTGAAGATTTTTTTTTATAAAACAAAACCCCACTTAAGTTGTCCCTACCAGTTACGATGTTTATTAAAGGGGCAATTCATGATCCACTTTTCATCCTTAAGGTCACCTCTATCAAAGTTGATTTTTTTAGTTGGGCTTTTCTGTCCAAAAATGAGTCCAAACCCGACATGGAAGGCTACAATTAGAAATCACCATTTGTCACGTTAAAATTGCATATTTTATTTTATACGAGCTTTCTAAAAAGTTTCTTAGCGCGAAATTTCTTTCATATTAAAATGTTGTTTTGTTTCCATGGCGAAATCGGAGCAAGGATATTTCGGTTAGGTTACCCAATCTTGCGTTACATCCAACTCAGTCCATTCTCTGAGACCGTTTGAGTCGGATCATCCATTTGCACTAGAGTTTATACTGATACCAAATTCAATTGCCTGTATGGCGCAATAATTGCGAGCTAATTTAGACAGGGATGAAACCTTGTCATCGCCCGGTGTTTTAGAGCCGCAAAATAATGCGAATTTCTGACAGGAATGTATTTTAGAATCCTGCCTATATATGCCGCTAAGCATCTTCGCTGTAGCTTTTTAGATAGGAGGTTCTATGTATTTGGTAGCAACGAAAGGTGCATCAGTGTGGTTGACCATGACGATGAGAGGATCATCATATGCCATTAAAATGGTGAATGTAAATTACATATTATTTTAAAATTTCACATTGAAGAAACATGCTATATTAGATAAATTGTATGATTTTAAATTATCCAAAATATTGTATGCAAGAAATGCGTTGTCTATGAAACTTCCGTTTTTGGGAAAAAAACAAGTTTACGAAAGTTGATTAGACTGTTTTAAATATAAAATTTAATTTTGAAGCAAAAATTACCAGATGTATGCCAGATCTACATGTTTGATTGCCACAGAAAATTAAACGCACAACCAAAGTTTTGAAAAGAATCAATTGTGATTCAACCATTTGTATGTGTTCAATCGGAACGGATTTTGTTAATCATGTGTAAATAATTGTCTAGATAAAATAAGTAAAGTAAATTGTATAATATCAAATTTCGTTGTGTAAAATCATTTTAAAAAGATCGCAAAAGATCAAGAAGTTTCGTTCAAGAATTTAATAATTATTCGAGTTCAGCTTTTGAATTAGTAAAATCAAAATGATTGATTACAACAAACATTCGTTATTTCAGTGAATTGACAACAAAATATGTTGAATCGAAAATAGAATTGTAACGGACTATTTTTTTTTCAATGATTACATTATTACCGTAATCACTTTGTTACGAACCACGAAGTTTGGGCGTGGCATTCGTAATTCAAATTTATTTCAATTGAAGTTTACTTTCGGTACTTTTTCAAATTGTTGGAAAAGAAATCCAACATTTCGATATTTATTTGTTTCAAAAAGAATATGAAATTTTCCAAATACACTTGTTGAATTTCAATTAGAAAATAGATTTTGAACTTGAATTTTTAAAATGTCATTCAAGTGCAGAAATCTAATTGTGCATTCATGTATACCGTTTGATCAAGTTATTATTTGTATGAACGGATATCTGTTTATTATATCCGTAGGCTTTTTAGCTGGGGCTAATTCACCGATTTTTAGCTGGGGCTTATTCACCAATTTAGCTGGGGCTAAATTCATCCATTTCTACTTGGTGTTGGACCGTTTCATTTCCGACTGGGTTGTATCCGTCCGTTAAAATCCTACCTTAGCCTTGGGCTTCGTCAAGATCAAGTTTTCAAGATCCAGATAACAACACCATGATCATCATCCATCAACTCATGGTTGGGAGAGTATGAACTGTCATATTATTTCGAGGTCATGATACTTTTATTTATTATGATGTGCACGAATCATTTATTTTAAGCCAGTGATTATCTTTTCTATACATGTGGAGTAAAACATTGTGTGAACTTATAATTTTATTTAAATGCAGCGTTGATCATGTGTGTTCATGACCCATAATATATTATTTCAATTATTGATGATCAAATGAGTACGGTATGACTGAGGTTTATTTATTTATTGTTTATTCGTACCATTGTTAAAACAATTTAATTATCATCAAAAGTTATAATCTTGGGTTACCCATGAGATGCAAGCATAAATTCTTTGATTTTGTGAATATTTGTAAATAGACGATTCAAAAACAATATAATTAAATGTTATTGAAGTATAGTATAATTTTGTTGTTGATACCATTATGGATCCAGTATCTATATCAGACGACCCAACACGACTCTTTATCAAATTTAGGAGTCACACCATTCACTGCTTATTTTATCATGATTTTATGAGTAGTGTATCACTTAACATAAAACAAATGAATTGGAGATAATTCAATTACTTTTTGTTCTGATTTTCTTCATTTTTGTGCCAAAAACATAGATAATACAATTATTTTTTGTTTTGATTTTCTTTATTTTTGTGCCAAAAACGTTTAGACGTTACTGTTCTATCCTTTTGGATGGGCATAACGTCCCAACTGTTACAGGTGTCACGTAGTAGTGGAATAACATTAAAAGTTGAACTATCCATTTTTTACAGGTGAAAATATAAAGATAATCTAAGACATGAAGGCCATAAATTTTACATTTGCGCCATTCTTGCCTGTTGTTACTGGAGTGCTTTTTGTGGTTATCTTGTCTTGGTGCTTAGTGAGGTTCTTCCCCCATTCCAAGCCCAAGGCTGTCAAAAACTTTGAGGGGCAAAGAAGAGGAAAACAAAAAGGGGTACCAAGAAGGAGGAGAATGACTTAAAGGTATACCAGGCCTGAGGTATACATGTTAGATATGCATGCGTGTCAAGTGCATTCAATATACCGTAGAGTGCCAGTATATGGCACTATTATTTTTCTTAAAAAACATGACATTTACCATAAAATCAACAGATATAATTAGCTAAACAGATGCTACAATGCATGTTGCATTCATTTATCAAAATCGATAATAATTTGTCAATTTATCAGCCATATTTGTCAAGATGAAGCAGTATGGGATGTTGCACCATTTTCCAATTTGCACCGATACTTTGTCCTCAAATTTCTAACGAGGTATCCTGAATACTCCACTGAATGTCTTTATAAATTGCGTTTGCTATCAACTCAGATAAGTGCAGTACGTCTTAATCTGCAGTGTGTTGACCAGCCTACCACATGTAAGCTGGCCACACATTGCCACAGATTATAGGCCTCATGTTTGACCAAGTCTGTGCCCCTGCATTATCATCATAGTGTCAGTAAAACACATCCTACAAAATGAGACATTTTGCTTAAGGTACTTGTTTCTTTCCTTCCATGTTAACAACCAAAAGGACCTCATCAATAGCATTGGGCCAAAAATTCTAACAGCAAAAAGGAATCTGACTAATGGAGAGTTCTGATTTAAAACTCTTGTCCCTTAGCAACTGTGTAACATTTAGCTCAACCGCCGGTTGACCACCCAGAATCAGCAGTTCTGGGCGGTTGCCATTGTTAAGAACAATAGGAACCGGCGGTTCTGGATGGTTAACCGCCAGTTGAGTTTCTTAGCGGCCCCTTATACATGTAGCTACGTATGTGACAATATTTTTTCATAAAACAAAAAACCCACACAAATTGTCCCTACCAATTACGATGTTCAATAATCACCCAAAATTTTCTTATTCTAGATAGCACAAGCAAATCAATTTAAGGAATTGTTAATTGGAATTTAAGTCTGTTGGCTTTATTTACCACTTCTTGCCCACCATACAGGGTGTTGTATAAGCCAATGAATTTTAATTTAATAGGGCTGAAATTAAAATTCAGATTTTGTGGCTTGTGATCACTACTCGTTGCACAGGTACAGGGACTATATATTTACAGAATTTTTAAAATAAGATCTTTAGTTATCCCACTTTCTTATTTTTCCAACTGTTCAATGCTTAATTGTAACAATTAGAATTGTTAACTTATTCTATCAAGATAGGGGGGATGTTTCTTACCTGGTACATATATATCTACAGGTACAATTCTATCACACCCTCTCACCACTGCGTATGAATAGTGGTAGTAACCTCCTCCATTTGCACAGCTGAAAAGTCACGAGAGAAGAAACATGTCAGTTACAATGCATTACGCAACTTATAAAGAAACTGTCCATATACTTGTATATGTTATAATGATCATTATGCACTAAAAGTCCCATATAAGGTTGCAAATGAGTCACCATTCAATTTGCCACTGTTACTTATATATTCTTTGTGAATGGATTTTGTCAAAAAGGTTTACTTTAGTTTACTTCAAGCGAAGAAGTCAAAAAGTCAGGGTCGTATCCTTAAAAAAAACCATAGCTTTAGGCATGTACACTAACTTTTAAACAGAGGGAAAATAATATCAACATGAAGAAATTTTGTTAAAACACTTGTTCCTACAGGTGGCGTAACTGCATAATCAATCAATTTTATACAGAATGGACCAATGTATCATCCATCAACTAGGCAGTGAATTACACAACATATATGCGGAAGTGTTGAAAGACATTTGTCTAGGCTGTAGAACACCTTGAAAATTCCGCAATTATAAGGGACACTGCTTGATACCCAATTTACCAGCCTCATCAGGAACTTTAGTTAGAGCTATACGGTGAAAATACAGATCTAACTCTTTCAAAACAGCAGTCAGGGATGCAAAACACTGAAGTCAAAATTTCTTGAAAATGTCTAAAAAAAATTCTGGACACATACCACTAAATAAAAGGTTTTGGTGAGTACAGGGCAAAAAAGAGTATGTTTTTCATTGCATCTCAGAATTAAAAGCTTCAGAAATGACAGGAACTAAGTATTTTGGTAAAATGTCTCTTTTATCATGATCTGTGGTACAAATGACTGGTTAAAGATTTCCATAATTGTGATGTTTTTGATAAATTTGAGAGCTGATTTTTAGTGTCTAGAGAAATTTTGTAGTGAGTTTTTGAGCATGTTCTAAAAAAAATAGCAAAAAATAACATGACTACCCTATTTTGAGCTCATTTAGATCATAAATTCATAATCTCAAAATATATCCAAAAGTTGAAGCAACCAGTCGCTTTAGAGCCCAGATATCTGCCATGATCTGGAAGCAGTTTTGTATAGGAATGAATCGACGATCTATTTGGTGGTTTGAGAAAATACCACTTTCCTATTCTTTTATAGCAAAATTTCCTAAAAACAAAGACATTTTAAGTAAAATTTCAGGAAATTTCCTGAAAACTTTCATCACAGAGCAGAGTTCCTACAGATTTGATCCCAAACATAAATTTTCTATCACATTTCATGCACTGTGTTTACCTACCTTCCCATTGATATGACCCATCTTGGCTCCGGCATCTGATCATACACTTTCCGCAAAGCAGGTGCCATTTTATTTGTCAGCGTCCCGGCAACAATCATACAGTCAGCTTGGCGAGGACTAGCACGGAACACCACTCCAAATCGATCCATATCATAACGAGGACTGGCAAAATGCATCATTTCTACTGCACAGCATGCTAACCCAAATGTCATGGGCCATATTGAACTCTGAAATGTGCAAAAACAAAATGGATATTTGAAGGATGGGATTTAGATTATTAAAGGGGCAATTCATGATCCACTTTTCATCCTCCAGGTCACCTCTATCAAAATTGAGGTTTTTAGCTACAAATAATCCTTGGCTGGTGTATGATACAAACCCAAAACAATTCTTTCATATGTGCTTGCATTTTTGAGAAAAGTGAGAAAATATGTCATTTTCTAATTACTGTCGGGGGCCCCAACAGTAATTAAAACACAGAAGCCTATGGGGATTTTAAAAATACTGAAAAGCTTGTAACTTGAAAACTAATGGACGGAATCAAGTGAAATTTTCAGCATGCATTTATATTGTAGTCTTCTTTTTATTTAGCTAGAAAAGTGATGTGGTCAGAATCATGAATTGCACCTTTCTGTTAAATTTGAACTCATATTTTCTGCAACTTCAATTTTCTGTGGAATATTCCAGCAGAGTGTTTTTTGACTTCTCAAAAATAAAGATGGATGTTTATAGACATGTCATGATTTATAGAGTCAGATGGCCAACTACAAAACAGCACAAAAGAATTTTGTGTTTTAATCAAAGAAAATCCAGATGAAATGTTTTATTTTCTCATTTCTGAACATACAGACACATAGCAAATCCACAATATGTTTCCAAACCAGCAGTCTGTGATCTGGGATTGTTTTTCAAAAAGTTCAATCCCAATCAGGATTCTATTATTGAAACCATTAAATTTCCTACAGCAAAATTTCCTAAAAAATAAAATCATGAAAATTGGAACACAGCCAATGGGCATTAAAAACTGCTGTGCTCAGTATCAGTAAAGAAACTGAATGTCTTCACATTTATGATGTCCAACTGCCAATCAACATGTGCACAGTCCATTTTTGTTGTTGTTGCGTTGTCACACACACTCAGTATACACTAAATAAATTCAAATTTGATTTTAATAAAAGTTGGGCACATTTATAATAGTGCTGGGTGAAATCTAATGGTCAAGGAAAATTTGAAGGATCTTTTTTATACCAATCCTTTATGATTTGGCAATCTTGAAGCTTAAGTAATTAAGATTCAAAATAAAATTGGACTAAATCCATCACATGGCCAGGAATTGCAGGGTAACGAGTGCATTTGTAAACATTAGGGCCCTGCGCTCAGTGTGTTAATTTACTTTGTACAAAAAATTGTGATGTAATGCCGAGTTTAGATGGGTCCACTCACCACCACCACTACATGAAGATATCTAACGAAAGACAACACTTCAAGACTACTACCATTTCATCATGATAATGCAAGAAGTCTTATCTACAATGGCTGCCATGTGTCACATTAACTTAAACCTTGTCACTAGAATGTGAACAAAAACCTGAAAATTTCTCTTCTATAAGTAATTTGCTTTTAAAACGGTTCTTCAAGTGACACTGCCACAAGTGACACTGTCAACCTAAAGAACCATATCAAGAGCCACTAACCTGAGACTGGAAATGACAGCTATTACACTAATGACTTTCTAGCATGCACATGATGAATTGATCACTTTATCTAATTTCTTTTTGGATACAAACAATAATCTTACCCTCCGACCCCAATTAATGAGGTCATCTATCCTTGCCACTGCAAAGTCTGCCGCATTACTCAGTGCTC
>JXSR01S019203.1:32175-45351 GCA_000969725.1 Ophiothrix spiculata | reverse complement strand
TATTTAAATAAAGTTCAATTGAATATGCCAGTACAAGAAAACACTAACTTTTTTAGTTTTAAAAAGTCCATTAATGTCCGCTTGGTCGCCATATTGTAACTAAATGTAAGGCCTGAAGTTTTGATAACTTTCAGCCAACGAGATACGTTTCACCAAGGACTATGGTTTCACCATCAAAAGACAGCGTTCAATTTGCCTATCTTTTCTGTACAGTCACGGTGCATGTGCAACACACACACAATCATGAATATGGAACAGTAATGACGTCATTATGAATTTCCCGTTGATGTCGTCATGACACGTCAGCGCTTGTGTGTCGGGTATATAAGACAAGTTTGTTTACGTTTGCCGAAGCAGCGATTGACAGCTGATTCCGCGATAATTTGAGCAAGAAACCTGAATTGAATGATATTTTACGGTCGATTTTTCCGTAATTCTGTAATTTTGCGACCGTAAAATCTATTTATTTACTACCACCAGTCATGTCTACAAACATTTTTGCTGGAAACGGCTGGCGAGTGTAAGCTTAAAATGGTGATCGCCAATTGCTCGTGGCTTTCAATTTTTGTTCGCATCGTGAAAAAAACACTCGCAAATGCATGTGAAATGGTCGCACCGTACAGCGTTGAGCTTATCATAACAACACCCTATACTTGTTTTGTGTATGGAGTTTTAAGAGAATGATGTATACACCTGGAGGCTGGATGTGTAATATTAAATAGCCTTCTGAATCAAGAGTTGGAAGGGCTGATTTTTGTTCACTTTGATACAATTTTGACCCTGTAACTATATCAGTTTAGTGTATATTAATCAAATTTTAGTAAAAAGGTCCTGTGCAGATTTCATCAATTGATATGGAGGACTAATGGTGTTCTCAGAAGATATATCAGCTTGATCTTAATTAATCTGGTTCATCGGGTATAATTATCAAATTACTTGAACTTGTGATGTAAAAGGACTAGGAATTATGGATCATTAAGTGACAATTATCAATAGTCAGATATGAAGAGGATGGGAGAAAAGTAGGACAATTTGGGAATGGAGTTAAAACAGAATTAAAGTATAATCACAAAGTTTTGAACCAATAAATTACTATTACAAAGCTTTATCCTGTGTTTATGAAAAATGATTTTTATTATTACAGTTAGAAACGTTTGAAAACATACTACAACAATTTGCTTTGGTATTAATTAGCCAAATTTATATTGTGTTAGAGAAGACTTAATAGATGTGTATGGGCTTCTTCCTACAAAGTCCCCGGCTACAAAGTTGATCAATTCAAGGGGTAAACGTAGATTTTTAAAGACAAAAAACTATGGGTAAAATCTCTAATTGGTTGTACTTTTGATAGGTTTTTTTATGTATCAGGTGTATCAGATGCGAGAGTAGACTTACAATGGCATGAGAACTGACTTTTTTGTGAATCGGCATCTAACTAAAAATTGCATGAAAATGTTCATCTTTATATATAGGTGTAAGTAAGGATGCTTAAAAATGTTTTTTAACAAAATTCTGCTCCCAACTTGTGGATACAGCACATACACATTACACAAAGCATTTCTGCTGCAGTGAAGACCAAGTCAGCTGTTTTGTACTAGAAAAGTGTATTAAAAGGGCACTAAATTTGGTGCCTTCCAGATCCTACAAAAGGTGCCTGACCTGCAAAAATTGTGTTACAACAAAGATATAATTGTGATTTGCACTTGATTATGATCCAATCTTGTAAAGCTTAATAAAAACAGTTGTCTATTAAATTGACAGTTAAGTTTTATAGATTGGAACCATTCTTAAGTTCTATTAAATAAGGAAAGTACAATTGAAATGACATCCTGCCACACTGACACAAAATTTCATCACAAAGGCCCTCATGTTGAGGTGCATATGACATTTGTTTTCTTTTCCTTATAGATTTTGAATTTTTTTTTTTTGCTGACTAGGAAGAACTCAACATTTTAGGATGCATCATTTTTCTGATGGATATGGGGCAATGATTTAGTATTCTTGAAAAAAATAAATCAAATCAAATATAAAGGTGTTAAACCTGTATCCTGGTCAAGCTCTGTTCTGTCATTAGATGTGCTTTTTGACATTTGATCACTGAATATTTTTGAATTCTCTCCTATAAAAATTAATATTTTTTGACAGTGATAAGTAACATATGTAATGTAAATTTAAAATTGAAAGATTTCTTTGTGAAGAAACATTTATTGTAAATAAGATTTTGTACCCAGCCTCTCAAGGAAGGACCCAGATATATATTGAGTTATGAAAATCTAAACTTTTGTAACAAAATCTTGAGCATGGTGCTGACTGAGCCTTTATTAGGAAAATTCCACAGCCCTTTGTCTAAGCCATCGATAAATTGTGGATAATCTGGACATGTTGCATTGAGATGGCAGTACATGATGAGTCATGTGACACCAAAACTCTTGGAGTTATTAACTTTTATGATTTGAATCATGAGATGCTTACTTCTGCCATACTTCAAATCTGTCTCACTCTATTACAAAGATAATTATGATAATTGCTTTTGATACCATCTTAACAATATTACCCACTAAAATGTATCACAGCAGACTTGGATACCAAGACAGCGGGTGCTACTGAATGCTGAGATGTTAGATCATTGAATCATTTAGCAGAAATGATCGGTATGATGAAAGCACTCCATCATGTCATTCATCATCCAACCTCCCATGGTACAGTGAATCACTGGTAGATGCAACCAAGATGAACTACAGGAACTGTCATTTATCACAACTTTATTTTCTAACAAAATACAGTTTATTTTTGCTCTCATCTCTGCTAAGTGAGTAATTTGATAATTTAACGGCATATTGTAGATTTCACATTCTGGATATCCTCAAAGGACATAATTGCAAGGGAAACACTTGTTTATTTCTAAGATTTTAGTTTAGGAAGAAATTATGCCTTATGACATTTTATTCGCAATTATGTCATTAGCACAGTTTTGTCATGGTCATTAAAGACGCAATGCTCAATTTGTCAACTACCTAATTTACTTCCCTAATGATCTTCTGAAAATGATCTTGTGAATCAGGTCATAATACCTCATTCTTTGTCACACAAGCGCAAACGATGTTTTTTGTCAAAGAAATGTAGCTGTTTTGTCACTTGAGAGGTGCAAATGGGTTGTGCGAGTTTTTAATAATTTTTACACAATTGAATCAAAAACTAGAACTAGAACCCCTGGCTAGAACCAGTCTCTTTCTATATGTTCCAGAGTCGTAAGCAGGAAGAGTAAGGGATTCCCATTGTATGATAACATTCAGGAAGACAAATAGTTCCTTACTGAAACTAAAATACTTGTTTTTATGGTTTGTAAGATTCTAGATCATTTGGAATTGCAAATTGCATCTTTCAATTTTCTTGCACTCTTTATATATTTCTGCTATGAACAGTTTAGTACTGTCTGTCTAAAACTGTCTGTTAAGCACTTGAGTCTAAGGAGGCATTTACTGAAGGTTGTGAAACAAGGTTTTGCTTCTGTATATGTTTGAACATCAAAGGATATCAACAGAGATATATTCCAGGAGGATATGATTCTAAATACTAAAATCTACATGTTCGTTATTCGTGTATGGTACATGCCATGATACACACCACCCTCTGTCTCTGTGAAGATTGGTATCAAAATAAATTGCTCCTTGTCAATTTAGTAACCTCTAATTTTAGAACTAAGTTACACTTTGTACCACTTTTTGGCAAAGAAAAAGAAAAAGTTAAATTTCTTATTGCATTGCTCATGCTCAGAAAAAATAAATTGGTTTTACACTGCTAAGCATTCTTATACAACGTCTCTTATTGTATTCCCATATGTTTGATGGTAATGACTTCTGAGATCTAAAACAAGAACATGAAATTACTTCACAGAAACAGGAAACACTATAGGTAGCAAATAGACTTGCTCCAAGTCTTTGATCAACATATTCCACTTCTGTCCCTGTCTTTGTCATTATTTGATCAGTTTGATAAAACACTGTAAATGGCTTCAATTTGTTTCTTTTCACAGGTTTTCCAATCAACAATAATATAAAAAATTACACATCCAAAGTTTGATATGCCAGTATTCCAATATGAGCCCTTATGATTGACCAAAGTAACATGATGGTCACCTTGGCTATGACCCAACCATCCACTACCCAACAAAGTGTTTGTCAGATTGTCTATAAGATAACACAAGCGTCAAAACATCCTGCATTCCTACCAAAACCATAATAACTCTAGGAATGGTCACTCCCTTAGGCCTAATGACCAACAGATCAGTCCCTAAGTTCATTTATTCAAGTAGGAAAAATTGTGGTTAGACAGTTGTGATATGAATAGACAGGTGTTAGGTAAATTTAAGTGTGTACTGGTCAGTCATGATAAAGTTGTGTTTTGGGTACTATTAGGCCAATTGGTGTTGTCTTATCAAAAGTCATTTAAGGACAGGCTTTGTATCATAATTGTGTCTACATCTGGATAAAAGTATTTCAGAATGGGATATGAACTAAGTAAACATAAATAATGGTGTATGAAGGAAGTGAAAATAGAGTAAAACAACAGGGGATTGGGATATTGATATTGATACATGTATGAAATATTAGTGAAAATAGACAATAAATGCCTTGAATCAAGGCTAGTAGCAAAGAGCAAAGGAACATTTGTGCAGTCACAGATAGAAATCAAATCCGCAAGACCATTGTCCCCTTCACAGACTTGGAGCTTTATACCCATAGGCCATTTGATAGTGTAATGGAAATGCCCAGGGGAAAGACCCCTGTATACCTCCCAGAGATAAACTTGTTTTCTTTGATGATTGCGGGCTGTTCTTAGCATTCATAGCAGCCTTGTCTGCCTGTACTTTATGTAGGATAAACAAATTATCTTGTAACATGGGATTGTATGTTTTTCTTGGTTGGTGCCAGAAGGCGGGATATGTTTTAACTTCTTGGGTAGATGTACAGAATTAAGCAATGCTTATGTAACATCCATGACTATGTTTAGAAATTTACGTGTACTGGTGAAAATAGTAGGAATAAGTTTATATTGTTTAATATCAGAATTGCTTCAGACTGTGTTTAGAAATTCATAGGGACTGGGAAATTATATTATAGTTGGAAAAGAATGTACATCATTTAATTTTACAATTGCTTAAAAGTAGATGATTACTAACACTAACAGCAAATTAGAAAGATAAAAGAAAAGTAGAATTATAATTGTCAAGTTTCATTTGACTGAACCATGGACAAAATTAGTGATGATGGTAATATGTTTTTATGCCTCCGCCAGAGGCATTATGTTTTCTGGTTGTCCGTCCGTCCGGGCTCATTCCTCGGAACTGGTGAGGCGTATAGCGATGCAAGTCGGTGGAGTGGTGGTAAGAGGGCTAGTAATTTTCTCTGAAAGTTTTGGCACAAAATATGCAAATTTAGTTGGTTTTTAAGCAGAAAATATGCGAATTTTTGAGATTTTAGGGACTTAGGCTGAAATCCAAAAGGTGTAAATGCTAAAACCCCACCCCTTCAAAATTTTAACCCCACCTTATTTTGATTGGCGCACCACATATGCGAAAATCGGCCCGATCGGCCATTTAATTAACGAATACAATGCGTTTTAAGATGGCGCTCTTACATGTAATCCTATGGAATATGAGTGGATAAACATGCCCATATCTCTTAAAAGGAGCGTAATTTTATTTTACGCGTATCTCTGAAACTGCATGCCCTACGTTAATGATATTTAGTGACTGGGTAGACCCTGAGCCGAACTGGATCCAGCAACAATTTCAGAGCAAAATATGCTAATTAAGTACCTAATTTGCATAATTTATGCATAAAATGGTTTAAATGGCATATTATGAAATTTGGTGGGTAGGCGAGGATAGAGCTGCGCTTGTGCCAGCTGCAATTTGAGCGCAAAATATGCTAATTAAGTACCTAATTTGCATAATTTATGCATAAAATGTTGCATATTTTTCAACGTTGTCCGATTTCAAAGGTTAAGGTGTCAAATTGTTCGTCATGGACCAGCGATCAAAAGTGTCAATGGTGACCCCATCGTCCGACCTTTCCCTGGGG
Source organism: Ophiothrix spiculata (assembly GCA_000969725.1). Lineage (NCBI taxonomy): Eukaryota > Metazoa > Echinodermata > Ophiuroidea > Amphilepidida > Ophiotrichidae > Ophiothrix > Ophiothrix spiculata. The sequence goes on along the minus strand of JXSR01S019203.1, from coordinate 39,268 downwards.
GTCAAAGGTCAAAAGAAAGTTAAATTTTCAACTTTGTCCAATTTCAAAGGTAAAGGTCTTAAAATGTTTGTCTTGGACCAGCGATCAAAAGTGTCAATGGTGACCCCATCGTCCAACCTTAATCTGGGTCAAAGGTCAAAAGAAAGGTCAAATTTTCAACTTTGTCCTATTTCAAAGATTAAGGTGTCAAATTGTTCGTCTTGGACCAGAGATTAAAAGTGTCAATGGTGACTCCGTCATCCGACCTTTCCGTTGGGGTCAAATTTTCAACTTTTTCCGATTCCAACGATTAAGGTGTCAAATTGTACATCTTTGACCAGCGATCAATAGTGTCAATGGTGACCACGTCGTCCGACCTTTCAGTTGGGGTCAAATTCTCAACTTAGTCCGATTACAAAGGTGGAAGGCGGAGGCATCGTGATCGACACTCTGTGTTGAGAACCAAGCGGCCCGAGAACCATGTATTCTAGTTTTCTGCTGCTGTTGTTTGTTCTTTAAACAAAAATGTTTCATTTCCTGTCATTTTTGCAAATGTAGGGCATACTGTCAGCCTATTTTCAAGGCATGATATGGATCCAAATATTGATAGAAAGTGAATTAACTTGAATTAAGATCAGAGGAGGTTTTCAAGATATCCCACAATGCATTATTCTGATACACTTAGATATAATAGGCAATAATGGTTTTCTGGACAAGGGGCAGTTAGGAATTTGAGAATTCCATTGAATAGTACTCATTCATATCTTTCCAGCGATGTGTTTCTTTTCAAAACAGCCCAGTGTTTACCCATATTGCTGACACTTCAAAAACGTCAGAAACCTGTACAAAAGTATATGAGTTGAATTGGATTTGCATGTACATTGTACAATGTTGCATTGCATCATGGGATATTGTGAAAACCTCCTCTGAATTAAGATTGTTTCATGAATATCTCATTCCCTGGGGGACTAGATGATATTACCATCCATTAGCTTTTCTTGCATATGATATATATAGAACACAGTGAATATTATGAATTTAACCTCCGGGATGAGATTTTCTTAGCTTAATTAAATTATTTGCAAACTAAAGTAAGATGGATATATTGCTCAAATATCATAAAAAGTCACAGATCTAGATCAAGTGTTTCAGTAAGTATGTTGATATTGATTCTATGTTTGGTTGTAATAAATCGTCATACTTTTTTTTCCAATACCTTCCTGTCACAGCTTGCTTCCAATTAGATATTTTTTACAGGTTGTTGTAAATAGCTTTAGTGATAAAGCATTCATCTGAAATGCAAAATTAGGCTGAGGTCTACTAATTGTGCTATGTTTCATCACTATACTAAGCCATTCATGACAACCTGTTCAAAATATCCCATTGGAAGCAAGGCATGATGGGAAGGTTCTAATATCTTCTTTTGGATGAGTTGATGGGTTTTAAGTATGATTTTAAATGGAAAGTTATGTAAATGTTGTGCATATCATAAGAGCATTTGCAGATCTGTTAAGTTAATCCAACCATAGATTTCTAAAACAGTTTATCTACCTTTACCTTTTTACCTTTAATACCAATGTAAACTAAGAAATTTGGGCTCATGTTTTCTTGTAGTCTGTTTCTCTCTGCAATCTGCAACGATTTTGTCAGTTGACATTTATAAATACATGATCTCTGTAGGTTTTTCACATTAGGTTGGTGAGAAGTGGCAACCTATGCTTCCCCAGGAGATGTAAGATGCAAGAAGTTCACTATTTGACCTACTTTAATATAATTAAACTGAACGGGGCATTTCAAATTACTGTTTTCATTGGGTTTTGTTTCAGTTTACTTAATAAGCTTGCTAAGTATAAGGTCTTTCTAATTGTTCTCTAATCTCAAGTCTTTATATGAATATTTAATATGCTTTCTGAATGATGGAACAAAGGATGTTTTTGTTACAGAGATATCCTCATAGCTTTATCTTTATTGAGAATATTAAAAGGCGATTAAAAAGAGAAACACCTTGCAGAATATGCAAATTCTGAACAATAATGCATTTTGGCATTCTACTTATTTTCAAAATTTTCACAAGATGCAAAAAATTTGCAGAAGTAAATGACTTGTGATAAAATATTCCTTCATTTGTCCAGTAACCTTAACGGACCTTCATACTATCAAACACTTCTTTATAAAATCAAGAAACAATTTTAGTACAATAACACCATAAACAAGAGAGATATGTGTCAAATAACTTCAGAACCAAACCCATCCACCTTAATGGCACTGGAGAAAAGAAGAGATGGGCTTGAAATGTATTTGTATTTTACTTGGCCAAAGTAAATATATAATCTCATCAGTGGCACTTTTACATACACATTGTAATTAAATTGTAAGAGTACATGTCAACTTTGTAAGCAGGTGAATACATTGGATTTGTCTGGGAGAGTTTGTACAGACCAATCTGTGTAAATAAGATGATTTGATGCCATATGAGGTATAGAGATAGCCAATGTGTTTATACAATTATGACCTAACCAATAAAATGGTATCTAAAATAAAATGAAATTGAAAAAAAGGAAGCATGAGGGGCCGAGAAACATAAATATTTCTACTTTGCCTAAATTCCAAATGACATTATGAGAGGTTATATACAGACAATAATTCATTCCTGTGGACAGCAACTCAATTGGTTTTGCCAGAGCAGAGGTCACTGGTTCAAATCTGAGGTAAATGCTTTTTTACACCTCTTGTTTTTGAGGAGACATATAAGGTTACTGTAGGCAAATTTTGTATTATTGCAAGTGGACCAAATACTTATTTTATATTGTTTTATGATAGAAAAAGAGAAAAACAGTGAGAACAAATGGAAATATATCAACAAATCTCCAATTCCAGTAGCAGAACTACCTTGTCAATCAGTCTCCATCACAGACAGCCAGTAGCAAGTAACCCAATGCATCTGTAGTAACCTGTTCCTATTGATGAGGCAGGAACTTAAATCATACCCTCTATCCATTACTAAAATTCTGGGATAAGATTTCACTACTTGTGAAATGGTGGGTCATATACAACTGAAGAATTACATCATAGATGTATTGAAATTAAGGAGTGCAATTAAGCTTAATCATGTTTAAAGTTTCTGATTTCTCACAACATTGAATTTTAGCTCACCTTTGGGAAGCTTTCATCCAGCTTTTCTCTTGGACGTCATCAGCCCCATAATAAACACGTGGGGGCGCTGTTTTGGTTTGGTTTTAACTAGACAAAAACGCAACAGTCACGTGCCAAGCCGGGAAATTTAATTCTTCTTCCCGCTGATTTTAATGCAAAGAACCAAACTCACTACCCAAAATAAATCACTTTCTTTAAGCTTCATCATGTTAAATGAAAATTGAGTGTTTTAGGAGAAAGTGAGAAGTGCCTTTTGAGTAACAATATATTGCGATATTGGGACTGTTTACTCACTCAATGGTTCATTTTATTAATGTGATGATTCCTGTCAAATAAAGATTTCAAATGGGGGAGTTTAGTGTTTAAACTTCAAATGTGGTCACACTGCAAAGTCATGGTAATTTTTTTATTTCTAAATGTGATGTGATAATCCAAAAGGGGAGCTTCCCTGTAACAATTCTATAGTTGCTTAGACTTACCAAAGTTGTATTTTACCTTTTATTTTGAGATACTTTAAAGGTCTTTTTAGAGGTTTTTTTTTTATTTCATATCACTCTTTTCAAAACAGTGATAAAGAATGACCCGTCTTTAACAGAGTTGAAATTTAACGCTTACAGAATATCTTTTCAAGTGATATAAACAATGTGTAACTCAAAAAACTCACTCTTTGAGTAAAACAAAATGACATGTTCACTCTTTTGTTTATTAAGAGTATTTGGATCAAGCATACTTTTTGGGTCTAATCAAAAATTCAGACTTGTTCAGGTTTAGTGTTAGGTTTTTATATACGGTAAGTTACAATAAAAGTTGGATCAGTAGACTTCAGGACAGCTTTGAAATTAAGGTTATATTTTGGTAAGTTTTAGAGTTAAATCATGTAGGCCTATCTGGTTGATATTATGGATGTACTTTCCTCCAGTTTATTTTTACTGCAAATTGGCTTGGCCAGTTTCAAGTCCATGCTAGGAAGCTTCAATTTCCATAGTTAGAAATATCAATTCATCAGGTATGCAATATCAGGAAATTATTTAAAAGGGATGAAATTACATTTATGATATTGATTACAATGTTAGATGGCTTTCTGTTCAAATGAATTGCCGGTGCCTTTTGGATAATTACTTGGCTGGATTCAAACGCATTGATGGCATTTACAACCTACAGGAAGATATTTATGATTAAACAATACTCTTCAAGCAATTATACTTCAATTTGCATTTTACAAAGAAACAAGAAGCAGTACACCTTTGATACCCATATTGGAATCACTGCAATTTTTTTTTAAAAAGAGGTCAAAAGTTTTCCTACAAATCAATGAGATTGATTTGGTCATATTGACCTCAATAACTAGAAAAGAAATGATTGTGAGCAGCACGCAGGGCATGATATGTCTTTTTTGTTTTTGCAATATTATTTGCTTAATTTACAGAGTGCCCTAAGTAGAGTGTGCAATCCTCACAGAGGAAGTAGTCATTATTTCATATTGTATGAAGATAAAACCCAAACCTACCCCCATGGAATTCAATGTTTCATTTATGAAATGCAATATCTCCCGTCTAACATCTCTTAATGCATATAGATATCATTTGTATTTAAGAGCATTGAAGAGTAACTCTCTGGGTCAAGTATCATTTATTAATAGAAAATAAGTAGCGACAAGAACAAATAATTAACTCTTGTTTCATGTCAACCCATATCTACTCAATGTTTCACGAATGAATATTGTGTAAGTCCAGCATATGGGGTTGAGACAAACATAATAATAAATCTGTATGCAATTTTCATGAAGAGATAATATTAGAGGAAAGCCCATTCATAAAAGATAAAATAGGTAACTGTGAAAGTAATGCAAGGCTAGGTGCCCATAATACATCATAGCTGACATTGTGAAGCAAATATTTTGTTTTGTTGAAACGATAAAACCTTGATGAACCTCATAAAATCAATTGTATTTATGTATTTAAATATCTTACAATCCAAGTTCTCTTCATGTAATATAACTTATAAGATATCATCTGTGTTAAACATAACCCCCTAGGTCAAGTATTTTCATCTAAATAGATCATAAATAGCGACAGGAACTAGTAATTGACTCCCATTTCATGTCAGCGCATATCAACGTAACATTATCAGCAATCAGATTTATGTGAATATGTGAGGAATTACGGGAGGTGGCGAGTTAAGTCCAGAATGTCAGGTTTTTCATTGCTCTATAATTGTCAGGTTGATGAATTTCATTTGTTTTATCTCATGGTGAATCTTGATTGGCAGAATGATATTGATGTATAGGTATGATGGCTTGCTACAAAAATTTGTTCGGTTTTAATTGCTGTTATTTTTCTGCATAGTACGCTATCTAAAAATGAAAATGGATTATATACACAAAGTGATCAAATTTGGTTATTGCTTTTTTGTTAAAAAGTAAATGAAATTGTTCTGATTTCATTGCTTTTCCAAGGCCTTATAATGATTGGTTTCAATTAATTAGTTTAATCAATCTTAACAAATACATAATACGTCTGATAGGACACTTCAAGGGTATGTCTTGTCAGAACGGGTTATTGACTTTTTTGGCCAAAGTGATAGATCAAAGGCATCATGAAAGTAAAATTAAAGTGACAGTATATCAAAAGTGTTGTATGACCATTAGCATGAAACTGCTCAATTTTTTTTATTTTCAAGTGATGATTTGCTTTGGGAGCACTGTTTGTCTGTCCCATTTACTCTATCTAGGCCTTTTTAAATAATGGTAAATCTAAAAGAAGAATTTTGAACAAATTGAGACACTTCTAAATAAATTGCAATTTCTAATCTTACATTTGGTTAATCAATAGTTGAAACTATAGGACTATGATAGATCTCAGTCCTAACCCCATGGTTGATTTTTGAATCTCTTTATCACTAATGAAGGTATGTAGTTTAATTACATTTGGATAAAGTACAGAATTGACAAGAAAGCCTTTACTTGTCAGTAATAAATCTGTTCGCTTGCAACATATGATTTTGATTTAGTAAGAGTCTGATGGGAATATTGAAATAATTAAATCAGAAGGGTATGTGTAATCTATTCCTTGAATAGATACAGTAGTAGCAGTTCTACCTTCTATGTTACTCACTTATGACATAAATATATCTCCATGAAGCATTTGATCTTGCGTGCATTAATGACAAATACAATATCTAAATGCTGCATTCATTCACAGATATTTTAAAACATTTGGATTTTTTGTATTATTTTTCTATACATTATAACACAATATGTATTATAACACAATATTTATTATTTTTTGTCTTATTAACAAAGCCAAGTGAGATATTTCAAAACATATAATATGCAATATTTTGATGTCTTATTTACTAAGTGGCCTTGAATAAAAGATTTATCTTCAGTTGATATGAGTATCTAAGTGAGAGTTCATTTGCTATCTTCAGTAGATAAAAATGTCTTGTGTGGTCAGCATTTTTGTAGTAAAGAATAATTGAACTCATATTCTGTAAAGTCATTGCATGTTATGTTGTTTTGAAACCATATTCCCAGCCAATCATATCATGTGTTCTGAAGCATGTTTACATTACTGACCATTCTGCTGGTAAGGTAATCATACCTAAAAGGAAAGTTTAGCCATGTCTTAGGTATTCATAGGGGAAGGTTTTTTGTCAAAAGATAAAGTGTGCTGAAATCAAAGAAGGTCTGTCTTGTATTGGCCTGAAATCAGAATCGTTTTCTCAGCCTTATAGATTCTCATGTGATTAACAACATGTTTGCTTTATTTGACCATGCTAATGGTGAGGTAACATGACCAAAAGACAAGTTTGGCCATGTTATTTGATTTCATTTGAGAGGAACGATTCATTGTGAAAACTGAAAAATGTCAGCCTTAGCTTGTTAAAAAGCTTGCAGAACATTGACCATGTCGGCAAAATTAAACTAAGAAAGATTGCTTGCTATAAGGTTAATTAATAT
>JXSR01S019203.1:8432-21548 GCA_000969725.1 Ophiothrix spiculata | reverse complement strand
GTCTTCTGAAAGGTATTCTGGGTAATGAAAACATTTAGTATATTTACTTCCTATAAATGTGTGTGATGATTTAGCAGCATTTGATGGTTGAATTCAATCCCTTCAAGTAATAATATGAGCAGCATAGGCGGCGGAAGCGGGGGGGGGGGACGGGGGGGACATGTCCCCCCCAAATTTTTCGAGCGGGGGACGGACCCCCTCATAAAATCAAGAAGAAAGAAAGAAAAGGAAAGGAAATGGTAAATTTTCCCTTTGTTTTGATCCTTTAAATATGAAAAATCCAAAAAAATTGCAAGCGCGACATTTCAGTAAAAGATTGCTATTTTTGCGTAAATTTCACAATTTTTAACAATTTGTAGCTGAAAATTAGCCGATTTGGCAAAATTTTCCGCGCGCATTACAAAATATCATAATTTTCCTCCGACGATTTTTGCTCAAAAAATTAGCCGTCCCCCTCCGCCGCCAATGATGGCCAGTAACAGTTGATATTATGCAGATGTTTATAGAGCTTTCCTACATGATACCCAAGTTTATCTTTAACATTTAGGTCAAGAAAAGTTCAAGAGATCATTTTCCTTTTTGCATCTTTGGTGACTGGTCTGTGGTCATGTTTTCTTTTTTGCATAATTGGACCGTGGTCATCTTGCCAACTTTCTGGTGCTGTCATTAATCATTGATTAAGGATCATTTGATTGCATCTAAAACCTAAAAAAGTTCAAGAGGATGTTTCCTTTTTGCATCACTGGTCATTGGCCTGTGGTCATCTTGCCCAGTTTCAGGTGTGGTCAGCCTTGATTAATAGCTCATTTGATTGTATCTAACATTGATACTGGTCTTTCCAAGAACACAATGGTAACATTAGGTTAATGTATTTTACAGAGCAATTTAACTTGGATTTTAAAGTTAAAAGGATATGTTTTGATAACATCAACATGTGGTTTTCCTTGTGGGCATTAAAAAAAATTGAAAACAATTTTAAACCCATTTCCTTCCAAAACACAAGTGTTTGGTGTTTTTAATGTTTTGAAGGTTTGAAATTTAATTCATAATAGGAAAAATACCCTAGACAACCAGTGGGGAACCTTCCAGGGATATGACGTAAATGTTCAAGTATTTCTATTATGTCTTGTGTGCAGTCCAGAAATTATATATGTACCACATATTTTTAATAAGGTCTACGGTAGTCGCACTTGCAACCCTCACCTATATAAATCCACTAATTCTACATAGAACACAGTGATCTATAAAGTTACTGACAGCCGAACCGTAGGCGGGCCTCTTGTCAGTAAACCAAATCAGTCGAGCCCGATTGTAGTGCTAGGTCTACGGTAGAACCAACAAATTACCTCCAGACTATTTTTATCCACAAATCTCAGAATGCAAATTATTAGCGCTTTAAAATATTTCAAGTGTGGTTTCCTTCATTATTAATGGTCTTTAATTCTGTCATCAATAAAGTTTTTGTGTTTTCTTGGAGATAGAGCATATACACCTGAGCATACAAATAACTGCCATTAGTTAAAAATAAGTAGTATGCACTTTAATGCAAATAAAAGAAATTTGAAATATGAAAATTTGAATTCTGTCTGTACATCCATAAGTTTTACAAAGTTTTCTCAGTTTGTCAATAATACAAAAGATGAAAAATTGTATACTGTTATCTTCATTTCTTTTTTTATAAAAAAAGATTATTGAAAAATTTTCAGATATACTCTTAATTTAAAGTCTTCATACTTTTAAATAAGTAAACTTCACGGTGTTGACTTAGTGACATGAAATTTGCTGAATTCTTATCAAAACTATGGCACATTTTGATTGATCATATTTTCACACTATCCATCAAATTTTCCAGTTCATTCATGCCTTAAGTATCACATTTTATAAAGCCTGTAAGTCAAAACTGGCAATGATTACTAAGATGTAGACACTTTATATCTCGCTAAGGAATTCACACAATATCAAAACGGTAACATAAGTCAATATCAGCTCATTATCTACCATTGTCTACTATTGTCTTGCTTCTGGCTTGAGTTTCAACCATTTCCCAAGTTGTGTTGAGATGCATCCTCTATCACAGCAATAGACATAGTGCCGAGTTCATAGATCAAAACGTTTATACAGCAGTTGGTGATAGCATGGTGATAGAGATCCTCACACCAGCATTTCAGATGCTAACAGCACTCTTGTCATGTTTACTTGCATATGATAACATGATGACATGCAGCTGAGAAATGTTCATATGAGCAATTTTGTCTCTAAATTGCTGCTTTTCAACTTTTGGGACACCTCTGGAGTAAATAGCAGAAACTATCCGAATTAACCAATTGTACCGATTTTAATCGGTACAATTGGGTAATTTGGATTTCTGTTTTTTGCTTGAAATTGCACAAGGGCACAAAAACGCTAATATCATACACTAAATTCATTCATTAGCTGACAAAAAGTGGACACAGCTAAAAAAAATTAGAGACTGTTGAATAGATTAAAATTTGTGTAGAGCTTTTCAACAGAAATTTGGGATTGTGGTTGTAGTTTTTGTCGTGTATTCGCAATTTACTTGCATAAAATCAACTTTGGCATCATAGTTTTAGGGATATCCCATTTATCAGGAGGAATATCCTGATTAACAGGTCAATTTTGTACATAAAGAAATGGTTTCCTGACTGAATATACAACCAAGATGTCATCAAACTACTGTAAATTGCATCAGATATCGTAGTTTGTTACCCTTAAGAGTGCCATAACACTCGCTAAGGGTATTCCACTGAACTCAAAACTTGTATCAAAACTTATTTCACGCTGAGATAATATTGTATCAACTGTCCGATAAGTCATTTTCAATTCTTTTAGTCACTGATGTCGTCCACACGTCTGTCAGCCCTAAGGGCTTTTAGCCTTATTTGGGCATTTGCGGGGCAAATTTCCTAGTTTCAAAGGGGTCAAATAAAGTTACTTTAACTTTTGAAACCTGGAACAATTTCAAAATACAGTACAACAAAATCAAATTTGACAGAAATTGTATCACATGTTAAAGTTGATCAAAAAGTGTCTAGACCTCATTGAAATAATTTATAAAACATTGGTGTTTCCTACACTATTCCAAAGAGCGATCATCAGCTTTTGCATGTGTTTATGTCATTTTAACAGAACATTGCTTTTGCACTATGTTCTAAGCTGTTAAAAAGCAATTTGCATCTTTACATTCTAAACAGTTAGGTAATTAGCTTCATAGACAATTTGATCAAGTTCAATTCCATCTGTTGAAAGAATCGCCAAACATGACAAAAGATTTTGAAGTGTGCTTCCCAATTCTAAAACTGAGCGCATGAACTTAGGTTGAACAGTGATCCTCCATCACTGTCATTGCTTTTGTATCACCAACAATGAGGAAAGTGTACAACATAGTGGTAAAGGCTAAAAACTTCCAGCTGTGTTTACATTTTAAACAATGTTGCAATTTGGGGAACAAAACAGATTTCTTGTAAGCTTTCGTTGACAAACGAACATTGAAGTCATTGATGGATTGATGTATTTTACAGCTAACACTGTTGCATAATTAGGAACTTTTATTATTGGATGGTAAATAGCTTCTTTTCATTTTGATGCACTGAGTTACAGTGTTTAGTGTTCGTGACATTTTGAAAGAGATGAATACCAGTTGCGGATTTATAGGAGGGCACAGCCGGTGCGCACCCCCTCTTATTTTGGTAGAGCGCTTTTTAATTATTGTATTCCTTGAAAATTAATAATTGTGTCAAGAAAGGCATGATTTTTAGGTATTCGAACAGTTCTGCACCCTTCAACACCTTATTTTTTCAGAGCAACACCTGACTTTGAGTGGGCGTGGAGGCGCTGTCAAAATGGCACCGCCACTTTTAAATATTCCTGGATCCGCCCCTGATTATACTGTTGGCAATATCAAACAAAGAGTAGCATTGTTAATTTATTAACCCTAACTCCCAAACGCTTAAAAACTATCTAAGTCCTAATACGTCATACAAAAATTTCCTGTTTCCCCTGGGATTTGAACCCTTGACCTCTCGCATCCCGTTCCAATGTCCACCTATGGCAAGCCACCGAGTATGGCCTGCCATGGCAGCACTTTCGTGCCCATCTGTAACCCCGGTCTATGACGTATTTGGACTTAGGCGAATTTCTTGATTTTTGCTTGTTGGATTTTGTTGGACTGAGGAGGGTTAGGGTTATAGCAAATGAAAATATATTAACAGTCATACATTAAGTGATACATTTGAATTTCAGAGAAAAATACATTTTCTATGACTAATTCTATTTTAGCACTTTTGAAAATTCAGAAAAGTACAATTTAGAAGCATTTTTTTCTTTTGTTGATTCGACTGAAACATTTGTATTTTCTTGTTACAAGCTAGACATACTTATAAAACAATAAACATAAATAATTCCAAACATAATGCAACTTAAATTGGCAACCTTTTTGACTCCTGTGATTGTTTAGCCCCAAAATGAACTTGAACTTTAAAACATGATTTAACATTAAATCTGATTGCTATTTAAAGGGATGTAGGCCTGTATTTTGAAAATTTATGGATTTTGTTTCTTGAAATGATTATCAAAACATGATTTGGATTTAATGAGTAGAATCTGTCATATGCTATGTGATCAAAAATCAAATTTGGACTTGTGTTGCATATATTGACAAGATATGGTATTGTTTTGACAGACTTAAAGACATACAGATACATTAAGAATTTAAAACGTATGAGCTAAAAATTAAAAAAATATCATGTTTTCAAAATAAACAAACTTGCAGAAAACGAAGTCAAGCTTATCATGAGCTTGTAATGCTAGTTAATCAAAAAGAAGAAATCTGTGGCTCGTTAACACAAAGAAGCTACCAATTTCCTGTATCAGTTGTGTAATACTATCAGTGTAAGCTTAAAGCTTTCTTCATAGACTCAGATGTGATTATGAAGTTGCAAAGGTTTTTTCAGCTGTTTGCTGAGAAAGAGCTCAAGTTGCTCTACCAAAGTGGCACAATCTGCATGTCTTGTAATATAACCCATGCTTTGCTCTTAATGTTTGGTCAAATAAGTGAGAATTATAATATCATAACATAGATAGATAAAATATCATCTATGTTGTTGGTTGAATTTCTGTTTTGTGACATGATTCTATCTCAAAAATTCATGTTTTTCTATAAATTTGAAAGCCATTTTAGACAATTTTTTCACACATGTAAACATGTTTTAATCTTAATTCGCATCAAGATTTTTAGCAGGAAAACTTGAATTTTAAAGGTTGCTTGAAACGTAATGAAAATATTAGCAAAGAAAACTCCTGGAAATAAAATAAGGAGGTTATGGTTACTTAACTTTAATAATATGGAAGTCCTTTGCCACTAACAAGCAAAATGCAATTTGTCAATTTATTTTGGTCTTGGTCATTGGCATTTCTTGGATGTAAGATAATCTTTGGTAATGAAAGCTACAGTCAATTGAAGGATGGGTTTGTAAATTAAAAATGATTACAGTATTGACTTCCAGACCTCAACATATGTCGGTCGCCAAATGCTGCAGTTTCATAATTGTATCGGACCATTATATAAACGATTCAATCCGGATGCAATCTATGCATGATTGGCAATCTTCATGGTTATCAGAAGGTCAAAAACTTGTTTATCTGTAATTGGTTTTGATCTTATCTTGGAATCATTCCCATTCATTGGAGATCATCACATTTTTAAAATTGTAGAAGAATATAGATTTTCTGCAAGTTGATCATGGATGCCACCTCCTATTCCTTTTCATTCATCATCACCAACATCGTCATCGTCGTCATCATCATCATCATCACTGCAACGTCACTTGATAGATAGTCTTTATATGCACTATGGGGTGTGCACTTTAAAATTTTCAAGCCTGTGTATCAATCAATGTTGCAGTGATGAAATCGTCGCCTCAACACACATTGTGAGCCTGCTCTTCCTCTTCTTTCTCAACCACTTATTCCTCCCTTTCATCATCACCATTCTTTCTGCTCATCAGTCTATTGTCACCCTTCTCATCCTCTTCCTTACCCCCATCCTCCTCTTCCACTTCTCCGATCTTGTGAAGCTCAAGCTGCAACAATCCTGCCTGTTATGCTACTGGATATTTTGGAATTTGTGGTATCTGGTCTGGTAATATGTTTAGCACTTTTGATAATATTTTAATGAGGAGATATTTTCAAAAGTGTAAACATGGTCACCATTTTAATTAGAAGCCTATTAGCTGTTCACATGTTGATGGATGACTTAATGGTGGATCCAGATACATGGCGAATTTGCATCAAAGTTAGCCACAAAATGTCTTTTGAGGATGTTGGAAGAGTGGATGCTTTGATGGAGGTTAGAAACAGGGTATGTTAAGTTTTGGTTTCCAGCTTTGATGAGATTTGGTAGATTATAACAAATAAGGGTGATTGCTTAAAGCTTAAATGCTAGAATATCAGGTTAAGCTAGCTATGAAGAGGTTAAAATGTCAAACTGGTCTTATGGTTTTACATCAAGTTAGGAGTCAACAGTTGAGGATAAAAGAGGATGTGCCTTAATGATTTAGGATTATATTGGTAAAATTTAGGTCAGAAAAAATAGGTTAATTTGCACTGAGGACTTGATAATTATCATAAAAAGCAGCTGTTGATATCACCTTTACAAAGGCATGGCAACTTAAAGTTGTTTACAACAAAGATTTGATATAGCTTCAAGAATTTCATTATTTGTGATGGCTTACTCCGAAAGGGGGGACTTTGAAGATGATATCAATTTTGATTTTGTCATTTCATCTGTTACAACATTTTCTAAGCTTTAAAATGACACCTTACTTGTTGAAATTGATCAAGGCGATCACATTTTACAACAGAAAGTCTGCTGGAAATTCTTTATTATTTTCTTTATTTTTTGCTGCCTATTTTAATCAGTTTCTGGAAAACTGTTTTGTCGCAAAGTCCCCCATTTTGAAGAACCAGTACAATGATAGTATGGCAGGAGAAAGGTGAACTATTTATGTATGTACTAGATTATATGTGTTTGAACAGTGAACGTCTGATGCTGACTTTGTGATTGCAATAAAATTTGGCTCTGTTGTGACATGTGTCCAATGCTGACAGTCTGTAAATCCTATATTTAACTCATGTTCTGTTGATCTGAATTTCTCGTTGAAGACGGTTCTTAACCTTTCGTACTACATTTGATCATTTGGTCACAGGTATATCATAGAATGCTAGGGGTAAATTAGGTCTGTTTACATCTATTTGATGGCAGTTACATGATCTGTTTAGATTATCAGTCCAGGCTATATACAGGACTTACAAGAAAGGAAAGTAAACCCAGATACCAAAAACGTGTTTAATTTTTACACAAAAAATGGCTTGAATTTTATATTGTTTTCCAAATGTTGTAAATTCTTGTGGCATGTCAAGATCCTGTGTTATTTGCGCGTAAATGTCGTTGTTTCTAAGTTCTGTCGACATGAGTTGCATATGGTCAATACAGAATCAGAGAGTTTGAATAACATTTTATAATATGGTTCTCTTAAAATTTTGTTGTTAATCTTTTTTTATTTAATGTTTTTAAATTTATGATGGCCAATGGCCATACATGTAGTAATGAGATTTTTTTTCAGTTTATGCAAAAACCAATTGGTAGGGGTTAACATCTTCCTGGAAGTAGATCACCCGAAGTGCTGTTCTTAATCATAAGCTGATGCTAATGCAGCTAATCAATGTGAGTCAAATTGGTTTGAAAACTGAGACGGGTACAGTATCTTGTTTAATTTTCAAACTTCCTCTTTGAAAATCTCTGTAATATATTTTCTGTGTGGTAGGTCATTTAATTTTTCCAAGTCAGCTTTAATCCATCAGTAATCGCATTTGCATGTGTTCAGGAGAGAGAGGTTGAGGAGGGTCACCAGGAGTTAAACGCTAAATTAAAGAGATGGATTGTTTGTTTGTGATATCAAATTATGTCTGCTGCCCTCTACATGGCACATAGTAGTGACATCATGTCTGTACAGCTATGTTTTAAGGGTAGATGACCCATCAATATGTTTCAAAAGACCACATTTGCGAAGATTACTGGTCTACGGTTCTATTTTGTTTACTGAACAAAACTTAACAATTTCAGGAAAAAGCAAACAAACATGTAACATATATGGTGGTTTATTACGTTAATCATCATTACTGAAGGTAAATGCAGCAATGAACATATACATTAGGCTTGTTACCCACTAACATGCATGCAACTATGATAAGCTTAGGGTCATCTGTTTGTTTTTAGAGAAAATCATCAGCCCAGATTAGAAATAAATGGCCTATAGCGATGCATTACATCTGAGTCTGTTCATGGACAGATTCTTGCCTCAATCTGTCTGGAAGCAAACAGGGATATGTTCTGATGAAAAAAATTCCAGATGAGATTTAACTTGGTATGTTATTGCATTGGTTATCACTCGTGTAGCTAGGATCGGCTTTTTATGGTTGACCTTGGGTGCAGAATTACCTTTAATTGGTTAAAAGAGGCTGAATTTGCAGGTTTTGGCTTCAAACTTGCGGTGCGCAAGCTCCCTCCGCACACCCTGGCTATGCGTATGGTTATGGACTCAACTTAAGCAAGAATGCAAAATTTATTCCACACATAAAATCTGAGTTACTCATCGCTTCAAAGAATTGATAGGTGTTATTCATTTGCACTTTGAGTAGTTATAAGCATAATAGTATTCATCCTTTGCTTAAAACATTAACACTATCTTTAAGTAAGAAACCATCTTTAATTTTAAAGAAACAAACAAAAAATCCACCTAAAACAGATAAGTTCTGCAGAAATTTTACGCTAATTTTGGAAATAGGAAAATGTTAAGTTACCCACAGCCAGGTATGAAATTACAGCAGAGGCACAGATGTCTATGTAGGGAATAGGACAGATATCTGACACTATACATAAACAATGTTGGTAACACACAGGAAACCAGTGATGTTGGTTCTTTTCTTATGGGATAACGAAGCATCGTCTTTTCTATGAAAACATGCAACATTATCGTCTTTGGTTTTAGAGAGAGTGTTTTCATGTTTACAATTATGTGAATTTTCAAATAATATAGGATCAATTAATCATCAGAGATGCTGCATAGTACTGATTCTTGGTTTGCATGTTGAAATCACATGCAAAGAATAGGTAATACAAGGAAACAGTCTTTCAAAAGTTTTTAAATAGTCTGTAAATTAGGAAATTTGTCCACTTGGATTCTAACAAGGAAAAATAAAGGTATATCATCAAAAGCTTTAATCTTTTTGATATTAAAAAAATAAGATTAATTGCCTTATTTTTGTTAAAATTATTAGCCAAATTGGCAAACAAAAGATTATATAGTATTAAATTGTGAAATAAATGGTCATAATATTTGGCTTAAAAAGGCATTTTAAATTGAACAACAATAAGTATTACTCATTTGCTTTGTATGTGTGGCCTAATCCAATATGATGGTAAGCTGTTTACAGTCATTTGAGGTTTCCCTTGCCATATATTATAGAAAAGTTGATGGAATTTTTGTGGCATATATTGGAGTAAATTAGCTCATTACAAAAGAACATAACAATGCTTGCTTTATGTGTAGCTAATGTCAGTGAACTCTTATTTGAAAGGTTTTGTTAATTCAAATCGGATATGATGATGAAAGCTGACATTATTAGTTGTGTTCCTATGAAGTTTTTACAAACTTGACAGACATAAGGTGTTGGTGCCACCAAAGTCATCACCAGAAATTGTTTGTTTACTGAGAAAAAATTACTTGGTTTCATATATGTTTTGAACTTCTTAAGAGCTATTATGAAGAATGTATTGTACATTTTCATTGAATCAGATCTGTTGATATATAAAATACCATGTTTGGAAGTGTCGCACTCTTGGTCTTTCTTGACGCCTGTGTTTGGAAGAAAAACGGTATGAGCACTTTATAGTAAAATTTTATTATTGTATATTAAACTAATTGATCTATATACATTCATTTATGATAATAAAGGTTTTGTATAAATTTAATTTAATGAAAAAATAGCTCGATATTAAAGAAGATAATCCATCTCTATTGCAAGATTGACTGTGCTGTCACGGACCTAGCAGTGAGTACATCCCTTTAAGTAGATTGCCTCTTCAGGAGCAACCCATTTTCCAACCCAATTTATTTAACCAATTCAAAGCTTCAGGCGTTTTGGGCATCCAGAACCTAACAGCTGCAAAGCTAGATGACCCATATTAGTTTGCATATGAATAGAAGAGGATTTTTGGGCAAGAGTCATCCCCAATAAGACGATGATGCATTGTGTTTTTGAAAAGAGTTGAAAATTGAGGTTGAGGTTAAATTTGGAATATCTAGAGGGGTTTTCAACTCTGATGTCATCTTTAAAGTATCATCATTTCAGTGCAATGCATATATACAAGGCCATAGCATGTTTGTTTGTTTAAGTGGACTCATATTACAGGGAGTATTTTCGTTTGAGGCATTTTCAACGTATTTTAACCCTGACTTTGTGAACTGCTGAATGGGATTGTTGATGATGAGGTTAAGATGTGATATCCTGGTGATAACCTCTGATGTCATCTCAAAGTGCCATCTTGATAGTGTCAAGGCCGGGTGGAAGGGTTTGTTTGTGTAAGGTAGGGTCAAATATCAAAATATTTATTTTTGGTTTAAAGCAAAATATTGAGTTTAAGTCTGATTTTAAGAATTTGTGATGCTATCTTTTTCAACTGTAAATGGCATTTCTTATTTATAATTAGGCCTATAGACATCAGTAGTGTTAGGGGTGAGATTAGAATGGTATATGATATAGACCATATCTATAATTGACATACTCCCGTCATTGATGAGGTAAATCCACAGAATCGGGCGGGGAATTGGAACTCAGAACGAGACCAAGTATGATAAATACACTACTTGATCTCGCTCTGAGTTCCGTTCCCCGTCCGATTCTGTGGATTTACCTCATCAATGGCGGGAGTATGTCAATTATAGATATGGTCTATAACATCCGTTGCTGGTTAACCTTCTTGTGATTTGTCAAAATCAATGTATTATTTTGATACCAACCATGTGAATCTGTAATAATACTGTATTTTGCTGGCAGAAAATACTATTTTACAGATTATTTGATTAAACAGTAAGTGGTATCAAAATGAGATATAATTTTAACAAACCAGAAGATGCTTTGCCATAGACAATATATGGGTGTCATGCCATATACCATTCTAATTTCATATCTAACAGCACTGATTCTTGCAATGTAAATACATGAATCAACATTTAATTATAGCATTACCTTTATTTTTATGGTTGAAATACATAACATGCAATATAAAATTAGAAATGTAAAATTACGCACATTTCTTACAGTGCAACATTAGTGATGATCATTTGCTCTTTTGGGTCAAGAAATTTAGATCCTATAAGCCATGAATATGTTGGAAGCTTAGCATACCTAAAATAAACAATACACACACAGTATTTATATAAGGCTAACTGTGTATATCTTACATGAACTTGAGCTTGAATACAATCTTTGTTCCAATGGATTCCTAGAACCTTGTTTTTGGCTTTTAGGCCTATATTTTACCAGGACACAAATCCTTTTACCAGGACAGAAAAGTACTTCATACTATGGTTTTTTTTACATCGTCAGCCATTTTACAAAATTTTAAAATATCTGTGTCACCAGAATTGTAAGATTTATCTTTTTTAAAAAATGAACAGCGAAACGAGTGTATTAAAATCTCATCCAATCCAAACATGAAAATTAGAACAGTGACACAGATACCTGGTTGTTATTGACCCTGTAATTATGATCTGTATATTTGTACAAATCCCCCAGACTCAGTTAATGCAGAGAGGATTGTGATTTCTGTCATATATCTTGCTAACGCTCGCCCACTGAGACAGTAACAAATTGAAGTCGGCTTCTCATCAAAGGCGCAGCGGATCAACTGATTGCCACCTAAAGAAGAAGGCTTTTCCTTATACAGTACTTTGCTAGTTACTTAGTGGAGACCTTGAACTTCCCTGGGCGGTAAATCGGCAGTCAATTATGTCACTTTATTCGCTTATATGTCTGGCTTGGTGTAAGTGTAAAGTGACATTACTGGCTGTGGCCAATCATGTTTTGGTGACAAAATGCTCATTTTTAGGAATTTGTTTGTTGAGTTATTGCACAAAACATGTTTTGTCTGAATTTATCTATAATGGAAGTCAAGATATGATTGAAATACAAATTGTGCAAAAAAATTATTTGCAGCAGTAAAAGTGTGAAGCTGTAATACTGTTATCTGTAATAGCTGTCATCTAAGACAAGACCTGTTTATGATGTTTTATTGCTGTGATGCTTATATCATGTAATATTCAAAACTGAAGTTTTCAGCTAGAAACAAATTTACAAGTTGTAGGCTCATATTTAACATGTGTGTTTGACCTTGGCTTCTGAAATGAATTTTTGAGATTTAACCCTTAGGTTGCCTAACCCTTAGTTGCCTTTTGTTTATTGAGGTAAAAGAAAGTATGCAACTCTTGGTTGAGGCTGTTATGTAAATACATAAGAAATAGAAAATAGGTATACAAATTAATTTTACATTTAATGCCATATGTGCAATCTAAATAATTCAGAAAAGAAATTTTGGATTTATACCAGAAAAAATATATGTGCAATCTAAATAATTCAGAAAAGAAATTTTGGATTTATACCAGAAAAAATATGGGTTTTGATTTGACATCAAAAAATGTACTACTTCTTGTTGAGCCATGCGAATCTTACACCTTTAAAAACCATGCAATTTTTTGTTTTTGTATAAATACCTTTAAAAATCATGAAATGTAATCTTTTCGTATATTTTACACAGTGAACAAAAATGTATGAATATCAAATACAACTTCAGGATAATACTGGGATAAAATGATGATATACTAAGTCCAAACCTTTTGATTACATTGGAAATGTTTGTACATTTTACACTTTCAACTCCCATGTGGAAAATGTTTCATGGTCTTAATTCAAATGAGGCCTAAAATATTAATGGTGTGTGTGGTCCAGTCTTCACTCAAGGGAGATCTGGTGATGGTTGAC
>JXSR01S019196.1:15986-39250 GCA_000969725.1 Ophiothrix spiculata | reverse complement strand
TTGACTTTCTGGTGACCTAACTGACTCCTACTTTTGTTTGGCGGAAATTATAAAACAGCATTTCGTAAAAAAAGTCATTTACTTCCTTTTGTCATGGTAGGGCAGTATTACTGACACAAGTTATGACCGATCATAAGCAACTTATGTCCGACCGTCTGAACGCGGCTAAAGAGTCAGGGACCTTATTTGTTTGATATTTCACGGATTAGAAGATATCTTGACAATGACTCATATCATCCGTGCGAACTTGCTTCGATTGTTTTTATTGTCAATATATATGAGCTTTAGGAAACGCTATTGAACATTTAATAAAAGTTGAAGTGAAAATAAATGTTAATGTAATCTTTTGTTGTTGGTGGTTGTGGTGACGTCATAAGATGACATATCGACACAAGAATTGAGCTCGTTATTTTCCCCATCCTCTTTTGGAGCAAGGTGTGCCAGACAGGATCTAAGTCGAGGCCATTATCTCTGTTCAGGTTTGGTCCATTAGTCTTTATTTGTATGACTTCCAGTGCTGGACGAGAAAACTCTTTGGATCCCCTTTCTTAATTCTAGACAAATATAAATTCGTGGCAATCGCTCTTTTCAACATATTCCCTTAACTGCTGACTTGGGCCTAGCAGCACTTGACTTACTGAGTATGTTACATGTGTTCTGTATATCTCATTAAAAAAAAGTAAGCCTAATTACATACACGTACAGACATACACACTTCAATCAATACCCTTGCCACTACTGAGTTAACTTTACAATGAAACATGTTTTTGATATTTCAGGTTCCTTTCCCGGTGGTACCGATATTGTCAAATTTCAGACAGTAGGAGTTTCAAATCGTGTAATCGTAAATAATCTTCAGTTACAAAATGGTCATCGATATTATGCTACTGTACGAGGTAAAGCCAACTAGATGAATAAGAGCAATCTATGAACATCCGAGAACATAGAGCGTCTCCTTGTTAAATGGGTCCTGCTTCACAAAATTACCTATAAAATTTCGAATGCTATCTGCCAAAAAAAATTGAAAAACTTTCACAAAATTGACAAGTTCCCATTTATCAAGAACACACTCTAAAATGTTCTCCAATGTTCATAGATTGCTCTAAAAACTGATTTAATGTTAAGAGTTAACAAATTCATTTACTGTACAATATAGGAATTCGTTTATGATAAATGAATTTATTAAGAATTACGACCTTTCACCTTAATTCTTGTTTTCTAGACTAATAAGAATCATATTTTCAATATCAACTTAATATCAAATGATACGCAGTATAATTTCTGAATTTATAGCTTTCTTATTTTATCTTTCTTCGAACAGCCTTTGATATTGTGGGTTTGACATCTTCTGCCACTTCTGAAGCCGTTGTTATTGACTCTACGCCGCCAACAATTGATAAGCATAAGTTTGCTCTGGTTGGCGATAACCTTGTCAAATCAGTTTCAACCATTGCTGCCAGGTAAATACTCACATGTATTATACAAATGTCTAAACGTTTAATTCAGGGTGTTCAAAATTATTTATTTCAAATCTTAAAAGATATCACTATATCAATGAAATTCAAAATAATCTTAACTCTAGAAATTTATGTAAAACTATCAAAAAGGTGATTCCGGGTAAAAAAAAGAGTTATGTTGGTACAATAAAGACTAGTGATAAATTTACCTCTAATGTTGGTGATACTGCTAATGCTTTTAATGATTACTTCACTGCAATTGGTAATAATTTAGCTTCAAAATTTAAATCTGATTATGACGAGAATGTTGATCAATGTATTATTGATTGGTATGATTATCTTAGTTCTAATATTCATGCAACAAATGATGTTTTCAATTTTGATTTTACATCTGATATATATGTACGTTTTTGATCAAATAAATAACTTGTGTAATAGTAAGTCCCCAGGTCTTGGTGATATCGATGTTAGGTTGCTTAAAACTGCTGCCCCTATTATTTGTAATTCACTTTCCTATATTTACAATCTTTCTTTGGCAACTTCAGTTTTCCCATCAGAATGGTAAAAAGCTAAAGTTATGCCCATTTTTAAAGCTGGGAAAATTAATGTAGTGTAGAAAATTATCGGTCGATTTCTGTTTTAAGTATTGTTTCTAAAATAATTGAACGGGCTGTTCATGATCAAATATATTCTTTAATTTCTTTTATGGTTGATAATGATTATCTTAGCTCATCTCAGTCAGGTTTTCGCTCTCAGTTTTCTACTGCAACTGCTCTTATTGATGTTCAGAATTATACACTTGATAATATGGATAAGGGAAATGTCACTGGTGTCTTATTTCTTTATCTGAAAAAAGCTTTTGATACTGTTGATCATAGCCTACTAATCAAAAAATTTCAGAAATATGGTATTAGTGGTAATGAACTTTATTGATTTAAATTTTATTTGGATAACAAAATGCAGTCTATTAAAGTTGGTTCTTCAATTTCTGACTTAAAGCCTATTAACATTGGAATTCTATAAAGTTTTATCCTAGGTTTATTACTGTTTACTCTATCACAAAATGCAGTCTATTAAAGTTTGTTCTTCAATTTCTGACTTAAAGCCTATTAACATTGGAATTCTATAAAGTTTTATCCTAGGTTTATTACTGTTTACTCTATCTATAATTTGTGTTAACGATCTTCCTGGCATCCGTATTTATTTTGGATTTAGCAGCGTAAGTTCCGGTGTATCACTAAAGTGGTTGGGGTCCATTTTACTGGGTGAAAAAGCGAGGGCGCTGTTTAAGAGCCCGTAGCGAAAATTGTATCGGAAAATGTTGTATGAATTGAAGGTTACTTGAAAGATAAACGTGAGTGACAACTTGATATTAACTGAAACTTGAAATATTGTCACACCAGTATGAAAAAAGTTCGGACAATATGGACTCTAATGCTTTGGTTTCAATGGGGACAACAATTCTTATAATGAGGCACTGGCGACTTGCAACCTTGACTCTCTCCATGATAGGAGGGTGGAGCATTGCCGTAGGTTCGCTGAAGGGCTGCCTAAAAATGATCGGACTAAACGCCTTATTCCTCCTACAAGGTTTGAGAGTCATGGTCGCAGGTTACGCAACTCGCACAAACTGTCCAAACTGCGTACAAAAACCAAACGTTTCCAGGACAGTCCAGTTCCATTTTTTATTGAATTATTAAATGAGTGATCCTTTCCCTTTTTACAGCGACAGTGCAATATACGGGTTGATATTTCTCTGGTTTCACTGTGTTTGTTTTTATCAAGTGCAATATTGTTCACCCTTCTTTTATTGGCCTCAGTTTATATTTTAAAAGTTTAAATGTTTTTATATTTCTATTTTGAATATTTGTATACTTCGCTTGTCTTTTAGTGTATTTTGTATAATATTACTACCAGTTTTATATATAGTTCTATTGTAAATTTGCATGTAATTTGACCTTTGGGTCACGATGTGCTTTTAATAAATACCAAATGAATGAATGAAAAAAGTTATTTAGTGGTGTGCGCTAAAAACGTTGTTAGCCTAATATATTGAGATTTCATTATTTTGTTACTCATACCTAATAAATTATGCCAAGACGTAAATGGGAATGAACAAGTGTATAAATGTGTACTGATAATTCATAATCCAATAATATGCCAAATTTGAAACGAGTAGAATAGTATATCAACCCCAAAAATAATTTGTCTCTCTTAATCTTGATACAGTTGGAAAAATCTATTTCTTGATTTGGAAAGTGGAATAGCATTCTATGAATGGGGAATTGGATCTAACCCAGGACATACAGACATCGCACCATTCGTGAAAACTGAAGACTACAGGTCAAGTAGTAGTGACTTGCAGTTGCAAGAGGGTCATCCTTACTTTATTGCAGTTAAGGTGAATGTTAAACGTATTCATTACATTGTCGCAAACAGATGTTACACTTGAAAATATAATTTGAAACATTTCATCAGCACTCACGTTTTGGGGTCGAATAATATCGGAGAAGCCCTTCTCCGTCCTCAGTGAGTGGTGTCTGAGTTGTGTCTGACGTTTGATTTCCTATTCTGGACGTTGACGGTGTCTTTTCTTGATTTTGACAACAAGAAATCATGATCTATGGAAGTTCACGGCCCGTCCCTATTAAGGGTGGGGTCGCCTCCCTCATTCCTTTTCTTGGAATAAATTTGTCCAACCTGCATAAAACTTTAACATTGCCGGTGTCTAGTTCATGTCCAGTGGCTTTACTATGTTCAGCAAAGGCCACTTGATTGTATGCTGTTATGGCGACTTCAAGTCCATTTAGTTTCACCGACATAAACCTTCTTGCACTCCACACAGGGAAAACGATACACAACACCTGATTTTTCGTCAGTGGTTGCTTTGTCTTTCGACCAAAAAACGTGAGTGCTGATGAAATGTTTTTAATTATATTCTCATGTCTTCAACCAGCGCGTATATATAAATCTCTTCATAGATGTTACACCGTATATCACCTGCATATTTCGTAGTTTTGTTATCGTATTGGACAGAAAAGAATAAACTCTTCACAATATTTTTCTGGCAGTGTTCAAAGTATAAAAGACAAAACATTCTATAAGATATTTCACGGTAAAGGTAAGTAAAACGTACTTTATGTCCCATCAAACATTTTGACCATAACCAAAGACCCGACCCTAAGTCAATAAGACATGATCCAATTACACATGATCCAATTATAAAATTAGTTTCCAATATTATTTAGGTTGAAAAGTTTCTTCTTGCTCATTTTATACCTTCCATTCATAATGCTTTAGTTTTTGTTTCCTTTTTAAAATCTGAGACTGACCGTCACCCAGACGAAACCCCTCTTAAGTATCTTACAATCTCTTTTGATATCATTTGCACCATTTTGTAAATATCATGAATATCACAGCCATACCAACTGCTGATGACGCTAGTTGATCTAGCGAAAACGTTCCAGGTGAGCGATAAATTCGTGTAGTGTTGAAGTTAAATCCAATTTCCATCATGAATATCGTTATTTGATTTTCGGTTTTTGGATATAATTGGTCTTTGTGAGTTTAATACTATTCAACACAGTTTAACCCTCGTCTACCCAGTGGTATGGGTTTGTTGCAAACCCTCCCTGGGTTTTTCCCCACTGCATTAAAACGCAAAAGCAATTGACCCTAGGCATTTGAGTAATCTCGTTTAAAATAATTTTGATGAAACAATGAAAGGTGGCCCTCAATTTAGCGGAAAAATGTAAATCGGCTTTTTGAAAAATATGTGCATGAGGCTGAAACTTGCAGGGCATGTTAGAATTATAATTGATCTTCTTTACTACATGTAGCAAAAAAACGGACAGAATCCGTTAGTTTATACCTTTTATAGCAAAATGTTAATATACAGTGGCCAATTTTTCCAAAATCCCGATTTTTCGATCCGGACAAAATTGATGTCGTAATAATTACGTAACGCCTTGGCCGATTTTGTGATGTTGGTGTCGTTGGACATAAGAGACATTGGAGAACCATACCTATAATATATTGATAGCAAAATCAAATTCATAGGATGTTCCGTTCTAAAAATGTAGGAGTCCCCTTGGGTAGACGTGTTATGTCAGCTAGAACAATCCAGCCTGTGACAAACACATGCAAACAAATGCATATGATACGAGTAGATACCACTTAGATTTGGACAACACAACCTAAGCAGCGTTAATTACATGAACTTTGGCTCCAGAAAGAGTAACCATGCTTACATGACCAGGGTTACTTTGGTTACTCGTAAAAAACAAGGACAGTGAAACTGTTGTGTGAAGGTGTGTGCGTGGGGATGGAAGGGGTGTGTATGTATGCTGTGCAAAGATGTCTATATTTTGACCAGAAAGGTGCATTTGTTACATCGGGACAGACCACAAAAGGTTTATAGTCAGGTGACAATGGTCAGGTAACGGAAACTGCGTTTAAAATTTGTGGAATTTTGATTTTTTATTATTATTATTATTATTATTATTAAATGAATTGATAGGGTATAAAAATTGTGTATCAAAACTCATTGAATTTGCCAGATCGGAAGTTCGTGTTGATTCGTATGTAACTATTTTCCTTATAAGTTTTATAAGTTGACTATTCCGTCTTTCACGTTTGTTTTTTCTGGGATAATTTAGGCGACGAATAACGTCGGGCTTGTCAGTTATCAAAGTTTCGGACCATACCTTGTTGATGCTTCTCCACCTATTACCGGTCATGTTTACGATGGTATACCTCACTCAGTGACACCTGGATATAAAGATGTAAACTTTCAAACAGATACGACCAGTCTGCACGCATCTTGGGAAGGTTTCTATGATCCTCATAGTACTGTTACCGGTTATTGGTGGTCAATCGGTACATGTAAAAGATGCGGTGACGTACTTCAAGAGCAGTATATTGGATTACGTACAAGTAAGTGTTGATTTCAAGATTGATATTTAGAGCACTACAACGGATTTAGCTTATTGTCTTACTGGTTATTTGGTGTTCAATACGATATAAGTAGGCTAATAATAGGCCTACATATATATATATATATATATATATATATATACTAAGAATAACTCCTTGCATAACGATTGGCGAGTTTGTTTTTGTTACTCTCCGTTTCGGTCAATGATCAGGTGTACCTGACGTCGCTGATACAGAAAATTCATTTTATACATTAAAAATGTAATTGCAACTTTTATAGTAAAGGATATCCCAATAAAAATTTTGCATGGGAACGATGCTAATTTTCTCAAAAGATGGCCACATTAGCGATTCAAAATTATAACTCCAATAATGTTGTTCATCATCGTTGAAACAAACTGGCGATATTATTGATGTTGGGATCATGATCTCTCGTGCTGTTAGAGTCAAAGAGAACCGGACAAGGTGTATTAACAGCTAAGAAAGACAAATTGAAGGATGTGCATGTTGCTAATGAACAGAAAAACCTGAAAATTAACATATGAAGAAACAAACACCAACATGATTTTAAAGACCTATCAGAAAAGAAAAAAAAAATCAAAAACAGTACATTCACTATAATTATGCTTAACTAAATAACACTAATGACACTAATAACACAAATATCATGCGATTAATTTATGTTATATTATTATTTTTGTGATTTTAGCATTTTTAGAAGCAATGTGAGCGACCAAATTTATTCAAAGATATTTAATCAAAGTTTTTAGAGTGTTTCTTTTATTGTCTTTGTGCAATGTGCATTATTTAAAACCCTAAAATAATATATGAGACAACTATCTATCCAAGTTTTATGGTGCAATTTTATGAAAAATAAAAATTATTTACTTTGTTAGATTGAGTTTTCAGTTTTCAAAAGAAGAAAAACAAACCATCTTTTATCTTAGTATATTATGAAGCATTAAATAACTTTTCCAATGTTGTTTCTATAATCCACAATCTTTTTCTATATTTTCCAAAAGAAACAATCATATGTAAATAATATAGAGAAAATGAAAGAGAGGGAAAAAAGAGTGTCCTCATATGATTACTTTTTAAAGAATATTGGCAAACGTATGTGGTGACTTTTTGCTGTTAATTACTCAACATTAATGTGGTAAATATAACATGCTTAACAATAGGATACCCATTGTGCAGGAAAATCTTACAAGAGGAAAATAATACAAGCAGACATAATCTATGATATTTCTAGTTTGCATCGATGAACTTTCTTGATATTTTCAACGATGATGAACAGAGTTATGGACGTTAACATTATATATTTTTTTAGTAGAGGGAGTACCCAACTTCTGAGAAAATCAGCACCGTTCCCAATTTTGGTTATTTTTAAACTATTTTTTTTTTTCATAGGCTTGTTAATTTATATTTTTCTATCAGATACTTCGGTTAACCAACTTCAATTGGTGCCTGGTCTTACATATTATACCACTGTGCGATGTTGCAATTCTGCTGACCTGTGCTCTTCTATGACATCAGATGGTATTCTAATCGATGACACACCACCGTCCCCTGGAAAAGTGTATGACGGACCATTTGGATTTGATAGATCATTTCAGGCTTCGAGGTAACGCGGGATTCCATCGAACGTTTATATATTCAAATCTGAGCTATGTCATGTTTTCTCCATCAGGCCTTACCGTTTACAAAATAATTATTTTAAACTTTCAAGTCATTGCAAGAGCTTTTTGGATAACGGCACATATGTCAATGTGTAACATGTTTTATGTCGGCACGTGTTTCAAAATCCCATGAAACACGAAAGTTGTTCTAAATAGCATCACCAATTTGCTTCATTTCGCTTATTGATGTTGAGCAAAAGGATTAGATTTTTTTTCCACTAACAACGAAGCAAAAAACAAATAAAAAGATTTTTTTAAATTACCAAAGAGAAGACATATATTCTTTTTGAACAGTTCAGGTGTATTAAATGCCATGCAAAATATGTTTGCGAATGGCGCGAAGTTCAAAGTAGCCGAAAAAAATGTGATGACTCACACCGAAAAGGGGGACTTTGCGACAGAACACTTTTCACAATACTAGCGAAAATAGGTAGCAAAAAATAAAAAAAATCATAAGAATTTTCAGCTGATTTTTTGTTCTGTCGTAAAAGTTGATCCCCTTGATCAATTTCGACAAATAAGGTGTCATTTTAAAGCTTAGAAAATGATAAACTCAAAATTGATATAATCTGCAAAGTCCCCCCCCCCTTTCGGGGTGAGTCATCACAAATGACATGCTTTAGTGTTTACTGGCTGAAAGATACCCGTTCAATTCCAATGAATTATTCCAAATTAACATATTTTCACCAAAACTAAAACGCTCACAATTGGTATACGGTATCATTTTCTTCCTTTTCTAAGGACAACATTATCAGCACATTGGTGGGGATTTCATGACGCAGAATCAAGTATGTCTCATTATGAGTGGAGTGCAGGTACCAAGCCAGGAGCAAGCGACATTCTCAACAGGACCCGGTTGCATCTTACCGATAGTTCTTTCAAAGTATTGGATAATATTCTACCTTCAGAAACAAAGATTTACGTAACCGTCAGAGCACATAACAGGGCGGGGCAATGGTGTGAACGTAGCTCTGATGGATTTCAAATAGATGATTCTGCTCCTGAAGTAATTGAATCACCAATGTTGGATAGTACAAAAGGTGTTATTCGCAATGGCACTCAGGTAAATTGTCTTCCGTTCAAATAGTGTAGGAGATAACATGAAAAGTCTAGAATATTGTGACAAAATTTAACGTTTTTAATTAGAGCTCATTGTACAGATTTCAAAGAAAAATTTGAATTTTGCTTTTAGATAATGATTGATAAGTCATAGCGAAATAATCTTATTTAATTCCATTCATTCTAGGTATTGCGTTCACTTATCGCCATTCGATGGAAGTTTGTCGATCCCAACAGTGAAATAAACGCACACTATTTATCTATAAGTTCAGATCACAACGATGACATCGAGATACCAACTGTAAAGGTATATTTAGTTCATTCATCCATTCATTTTATCTATTTTCGATATCAAGAATAAAAAACAACAGATAAAATTAAAAACAAATATTGATGAAACAACTTGATATGGGGATGGGTCCAAAGCCCAGAGATGATCACAACCCAAATTACAATATAAATCGATATGGTGCTTACATAATAAAATAAAATTTAAATAGTGACGAACACTAGTTGCAACAAATACTTTGTACCTCATAAAAGGTCTTAAAGAATAAAAATAAAAACCCAAGCTTGTGTGTTTGTTAAAGGTGTACATTCGCAAGTATTAATTGATGCGTGTAGGTTTTAATGCGCAAAAGCAGTACTAATATCATTTTATAACGTAAATATACCACGTAAGATCTGGGTCCAAACAATATTATCACATCGATAATGATACCACCAGATCCTGTAATCGAATATTCGATGAACAGATACATTACTGTCAATATACGAGGGGGAATCAAAAAGTAATGCCTCCATAGTCACCAAATCTGTATCAATAATCCGATAAACACCAAATTTACACATATTGTAGCCTGAGGACTCTTCTACATGGAACTACTGTTCAACATAGTCACCATTTCTTTCGATGCATTTACGCTACCGTTGAACCAAATTATAAAATATTGTTTGTAATTCAATAAGAAGTATCATGCCTACAGTCTGTCAAAATTTGAAACCAGTCGAATTGTTCAAACATCATGAAATTAATGATGTTTCGGCGAAAAAAGGGTCAACTTTTTGACCTTGATAATGGACGTGAAATCACTAGTAAAGTTCCATGTATAAATAAGAGACTCTATTCAATATATACGCCAAAAATTGTGATATTCTGATGGGTGTAAATAGGTAAAAACTTGCAGTAAACATGACATTCAGCCGAGCGAGACGTTTTTAAGGACTGTAGCCTTAAATATCTCGTAATGAAATGTTGTTCCTTGCTCTATTTTCTGGGTAAAGTTACCCTCGTCTTACCGGGGGGTGGGGGTGGGGGGGGGGCATCGGAAGAATCCTTGTCGCATAAAAACGCAAACGAACATGACCTAAGGGTTTTGTTTAGTTGTAAGTTTAAGTCACCATTTTGGAAAACATCTTCATTGTATGGACTTAAAACTTACAGAACATCTTAGAAACATCATTTTCCTTTTTTATCAGCAAAACACCGCGGGGAAAATTCCAATATTTAGAACTTTTACAGTGTCTTTTTTGACTTTTTCGACTCGGAAGTACTTATGACGTCATAATTACGTAACGTCTTGGTCTATTTTTATGATTTTTGTATCAATGGAAAGAGGAGACCCTACCCTCTACTATGGTACAAAACAACTTAAATTTTAGCTGTTTAATTTATTTTCATATATGGGTTGGGAGGTAACCACCACCACACCGCCCACCCCTGATAACAAACGTTACGAAAAATACGTTGGTAAGACAAGGGTTAAAACTGTTGATACCCACTCGTATACTTCTATAAAATAATGTATCAAATATCTTTTCCCTTGTTGTTGTTTTACTGGTTTATATGTGGGTAATTATCTCTATAATACTGTATAGAGCATGTATTTACACTCGAAAGTTTTAAAATGGCATATCTTTTGACTGAGTTGACATGGTTGGTAAAATGTATACATTTTCAGAAGGAAATTTGACAAGGTATTGTATGCGAAAAACAATTATAACCGATAAATGTCCAAAAATAAAATAAAATTTATAGATTTTGACCATTCTCTGTATTTTGACCACAGTGAAATTGGTCAGCAAATGTATTATTTTATGGAAGGCCATTATAACATCCCATGCTTTAATTATTATTTGTTTCTACACCTTTTTTCAACTAAATTTCAATGTGCCAATTTGGTTGACCAAAATGTACATATGTTTTATTTTGCAACCTTCATAATTTTACCCATATTACTACGCTTATTTTTGGTCAAAATGAAATCCTTGGAAATAAGCTTTCCGACAACAACTTTGAAGGGTGTTTTGTGTATATAGTAATAGTTATGGCGATTCCAATGTTTTTGTGTGAAACAAAAAAATTGTTTATGATTTTGGCCCACTTCTCGTATATTAAATCAGATTTCAGGAGGAGCTGTGGGATACACTTTCACGGATCTGAACCTTCATGATGGTAGCCGGTATACAATAGGAGTTATGGCGTGCAACGGTGCAGGACTCTGTACCCATGATTATACTTCCTCATTTAAGGTAATTTGAAATCATCAAACATGCTATATAAATATATCTAATTAACATCTTGAAAATAAAACTAAGGCCTCGTTTATACCTTCTATGTTCTATCATACCATTGTCCTAAATATCGTAGCATGCATTGTTTTTCCTGATTACAATAAATATATCGTGTAATATTATACGAGTACTATATACAAGAGAAATGTTTATTTAATTGCTAAATTTTTGATTATTCCAAAAAGAAATTCTGTCTATAAGTGTGCATTCGGTAAAAAATAGAATAAAAAATCGTGTATAGAAATTTGATTATACAAACTGACACTAAATATAACGATCGCGCACAAGTAAAAGCAACTTTACGCAATATCATAATAAATAGACACTATCATGATGAAGTGTACTTTATCATAATGATCAGTATCGAAGTTATGAAACATCATATGACAACAGTGTGACAAGTTCGAAAGTTGACCCTGAAGAAATTCAAGCAAGTTGCTGAAAGAAGGCTTCCCAGAGTTAAACTTGGTAAATAATTTATTTTTATACCGACCTCAATTCATAAAAACATTATTTTATAACCATTTTATAACTATTGCCGAGATGATAATTGCAATTTGCACGAATTTCATATTTTCTTTTTAATTCGAGATGGATTCAACTCCACCCTCGATTGGCTATTTCGCCGTTCAATCTGAGCATGCTGCAAATCTACATCACCGCAACGTAGAGGGCTTTATGGATTGGGAATCAGATGATAACGAGACTATGTCCTTGAGGTTGGCTTGGTTAGGCTTCTCTGACGTTCATTCAGGAATCATTAATTACCTTATGACAATAGGTACACAATATAATGGCCAAGATTTACACCAGGTAGGTATAGCATTATTTAACATCAGTGTTTTACTTGTTATGTTAATATACAATGCTCATTATAGAATTCCAGTACTCAGTCACAACTCGCTGCACTTTCAGAAGGAGATAAAGAGTCGTGACTCGAGCGAGTCCCGTCCGAAGGTCAGCAAGAGCTCCCTTAAAAATGCTCAAGACACATTCAATCTGCTGTGAGTCATTGCACTCTAGGCGATTGTTGAAAATGTGGAAGCTGAGCAAAGGTCTCTTGTCACTACAGTTATTGTGGCAATATCAAAAAAAAATGTGACTTGTCGTTCAACAAATAATTCCAATAAATCTAACCTTTTTCCTTAAAATACTTAATCATATAATGTAATAAATTAGTGTCTGTAAGGCCAAAAAAACCAAGTTTGTTTCTGGTAACATGCTTGAAAAAGTAAATGCGATATGCGTTTTGTTATTTTGTTATTTTTTACTTTTCGAAAATGCAATGCGATATGCTATTTTCCTTTCCTTTTTTTTTTACAAAAATGCAGGATTCCCAGGAAGAAAAACTTAAAACAATGCTTTTGGTTTTTTATATTATTTATTAATATCATTAATATCCATAAAGGCTTTATATATAACTGTAGCCTTTGTTATTGTAATAGGTATTGAGTATCCATATAATCTTACCTGAATATGAGTATTTTCCTGTATCTCCAGAGTCCAGGGCCTCATTCAATGCCATAAATTATCTTTTGGGTCCTCAATCGATGTGAATTCAATATGTGGCATCGGAATATTATACTAGACGTATTCAACATTCCAGAACTTAAGTTCAAAACACGTCTAATACATTAAACCAACAACCACTGCTGCTGTGCGATCATCCGTATTCATGTAATGCATGTACACAGTGAATTGCATTGACTCAACAAAACTCACTAGTGGCTCGTAAGTTCTCGCCAGTCAAAACAAAATAATCTCGACTGACGCTATCGTAATGATCCTCATTCATGGCATCAATTTCCTTCTTGTCCAAATCCTTCAAAATCTCTCTCTTTATCACTATTATCAACAAATAGACACGGCATTAGAGAGCTCAAATTATCGGTACTCTTCCGCTCTCGGCCATTTTTATTCACCGATTTCGCTGGTTTTCACATATGAACAATGAATTGCCGACTAATTGATAGGCTGAGAACACAACGGGTACCTGAATTGGTGTTCGTTTGATTTAACGCAAGTCTCCAATCAGCTTTTTACAGAATTTGGTGGTTTTTTTCTTTAAATTATTTGTGTTAGATGCGAAATATCCAAAAAAAAAGATATGCGGGAAATATGTAACTAAACAGAAACGCGTTTGTTTGTTTGTTTGTTTGTTTGTTTGTTTGTTTGTTTGTTCGTTTGTTTGTTTGTTTATTTGTTTATTTATTTGTTTCCTTTTATCCGCTTTTTTCTATTTTCAGACGTCGTAGCTCAATACAATATTCATATGACAAAATAAGATATTTTATTTATTTATTTATTTACACATTTGGCTATAACATAAAACAATTACTAACATGTATAAAAACATTTACAAGAGATGAAATAAGATTATATTTAAAACATTAGGAAAAATCTTGCCTCAGTGAGTTAGCCTGGAGGAAAAAAAATAGCTAGTAGCTTTCACCTAAAAATTGTGGCACCTCCAACTCACTGAGACAAACATATATAGTGCACACTATAAACATATAAAACATTGAAGGGTAAAAAATAAAATTTACAGGAGTCCAGCTCCAGCTCTTGAAAAGATATTTCAGTTAAATGTGTCTTAAGATATTTTTAAATGTAAGTATTTTGGAATGAACAATAAAACGGTCTCTCCTCTCAAAGACCTCAGGGAGTTGTGCCCACATACGAGGGAGATATAAGGGTATGTTTGTAGCTGTCGGTTTTGGGAGTGATGTGGTCGTTGAAAAGCAATTGATTTTGATGACGACTGTTGACGGACTAATTTGTGAAATAGAAAAGATTTGCATTAAGGAGACAGCTAGAAGCAACACAAATGGATAAATATTTACGACTGTTAACTAATTTTATTTAAGTACTTTGATACGCCCAGCATGCTCCCCCCCCCCCCCTCCTTCTCTGACCTAAAATAAAACGGGAAGCCCTTCTTTGAATGAGCTCATAATTATTTACATGATTTTGTCTATACAAAAAACAAACTGCAGAACAAAAGTCAACAATGGGCAAAATAAGTCAGCGGTAAAGGGTGAGCAAGATATCTTGGTTTTGATCACCAACGACAGTCCTGAGAAAACCCAAACCCAAGAGTTTATTGCACTTTTTAAGTAACATTGGTAACTTGTTCATTCCATGTCAAATCATGTGCCACTTGTACACCAAGTAAACGTTAACTAGAGGCTGATGCAAGTTTGGTGCCTGAAGCTAAATACTCAGGAATGGGTTGACATTTACGGCGACTTATGCATTGTTTGGGACCACCAAAAGAATTTATCAAAATCATTTTGAAGGGTAGAAATATCAGAATCTTCAACTATGTGACGGAAAAGAAAAGTTTCATCGGCATACTGAAAAATGTTAGAATCAAGATGTTAATTCAGATCATTAACATAAATGTTAAAAAGCAGGGACCCCAGGACTGAACCCTGGGGCACACCTGAAAGAACCGGAACAAAATCAGAAGTTTTTAATACTAACAAACAAAAATAACCCTCTGTCTACGATTAATAATGAAAGATGAAATCTAGTTTAGTATGGGCCTCCTAAAACCGTAAGTCTCAAATAGAACAGCATGGGAGATGGAATCAAAAGCCCTGCTATAGTAGTCTTTTAGTCAACAGAGACGAGATCAATAGGCGGGGATGGAGAAATACGGCGATCAAAAATTGTGTTCCACTCACAGACTGCTTCACTGAGAGCAGTAGCACATGATTTACCAGGGGAAAACCCATGCTGATCTGAATAAAGAAGTCCATTCGCTGTGAGATGATCCCTAATGTGGTCCGAAACAACATTTTTCAACAATAATAACAACAGGTTGTTGTGAGAGCAATGGGCCTATAATAAATTGTATGGTCACAACGATTTCCCTTTTTTGATATTTTGTGTTCATTTCATTACAAAAATTGCATACTAAAATCTTGATGTTTCTTCTTCAGAATGACATTTTGAGTAGCATTCATAATGAGAGTGGTACAGACACGGAGGAAGGGCCAATTCAGACGGCAATAATATCCTTATCGAGGAAGCTTCAGATATACGACGTTTTCTATATATCATTATGGGCAGTTAATGGGGTATACTATAGATTTTGTTTTTTGTGTAATAGTATTTCTTTGTATATGTGCTAAAAACTATAAATCAGACCAAGCGTGTATCATTATACATTTAATCAATCCGTCATGCACGGTGTTTCCTCTAAGTGGTGGTTAGTTACGACTACGAGATTTTGTTCATATATAGCAAAAATTAAAAACACAGTTCGTTATCTCCCTCCAACATTTGACTTACCATTGCTTGTGCACTCTTGACTTTCCTTTGAAGCACAGGCGAACACTGAAACAAACTTCTGGTCTGATTTCGACACCTCATAATATACATTCGGTGCAATATTGAAATGGTGTCGGTGTAAGATTGTATGCTATGTGCCTGGTGATTGATGGTACTCGATGATCGTAAAGTGAGAGTACATCATGAAACTCAGAGTAGTTAATTTCTGTTTTAGAGGGCCTATACTTTAACCATTTTTATTTGCACACCCTCTTTAGGGTTTGTGCACTCTCTTTGTAAAGGTAGTCTAACTTTAACCCTAAAAGAGCCGGGGCGGAATCCGCCCCCCCCCCCCCCCCCCCCCCCGGTTGTTATTTTTTTGCGCTGAATGTTCTTGACCTTTTTTCTTTAAGCCTTGCGCTTATTTTAAGACCATTTTTATGAAAATCGGACCTAGGGTTTGGACGTGGCGTTACGTAATAGCACACTGGGTCAAACGAAAAACTGACCAAAAGCTGATTTTCAATGGGAATTACACACAAATCGTGTTTTTTGCTTTTAGGATATCCTTCCACTTTGTTTTATCTTATTTATTTTTGGCGATTTTTGGTGATTTTCGCGATTTTTGACCGACGTCACTTATGACGTCACTGTGACGTCATACAAGGTCCGATTTCAATTTTTTTGGTACCAATGGACTCTTGAGGGTCATAACTATCCACCAGTACCCTATTCGTGATGT
The DNA here is from genome assembly GCA_000969725.1 of Ophiothrix spiculata. Lineage (NCBI taxonomy): Eukaryota > Metazoa > Echinodermata > Ophiuroidea > Amphilepidida > Ophiotrichidae > Ophiothrix > Ophiothrix spiculata. The sequence continues at coordinate 22,526 of JXSR01S019196.1, read as the reverse complement.
TAATAGTATATGGTGTTATAATATATAAATATTAAACAAATATTATAATTATATGGAACATTTGCTATTTAGCACAACATTGAATTTTTTAGTTTTCCCTATTCTTTACGTGGTTAATCATTTGACATTTTTGGGAAAATATATACTTTTTAGTTGCCTGTATCTTTTCTTTTTATTATGGATTCTGATAATTGTAAATATTATCAAGATGTTGTTCTCGGAGGAAACCCGTTAAAATGTGTCTAATAGGTGTTAGAACAAAGTTCCTGATAAGATATCTCTCTCTTTATATTTGCTCACACCCTCTCGTACATATACTTTGTTAACATCTTTTTTGTACTGCAGTGATATTTGTAAAATATTTGTGATTTGAAATGTCCATCCTCAACCAAATTAATTCAATATGATGAAACATTTCTGCAGGTTGGTCTTGAAAGCGGTCGAGCCATTGCTGCTTTTGAAGTTTTACCAGTAGGAAAACTTAACTTGATACGTCGATGTTCAAGTTTATCATGTGACGGTCACTGTATTTGTGCTTCTCAGAACCAGATGTGTTCTCGGGAAAAATGTCGACCATACACTGGAGGTAACCATACAATGTTATACTAAAGGTTTCACAAAATTAGAACTTAAATAATGCCCAATCCTTACCCTAGTTTCAAGTTTGAATAGGATTTATTCAATCCTGTGCCTGGGTGATAATTCATTTAAGTTGCTCTCAACGTTATTTCAAATAAAAGGGAAATTTAATACGTGTTTTTGATTCTAATGCAACAAGGTTGTTTTCCTCGATAACGTTTTGATACGGAATCGTGAAATTTTTGGTAAACGAGCTGTTTATAACCTGATACTTTTTTGATACTAAAATAAAATGTGATTTGCGTCAGTTGTGGATTTGTAACAAATTGCGTCATTTGGGGTTGAAACATGTTAATAACCAAATTTTAGGGATCCTATTTCTCTTTCAACCCTCAACTTGCAACCTCGACTAACTAAGGGTTTTTAACCCGCTGCATAAAAAGCGAATCTAGGTAAATCTCTTTTACATCCTTTGCGTATCATTTTGATGAGATCATTTGGGGTACCAACGAAGAGGGGGGAAGGGTGGTCCGTCAAAGTTGAGGTGTAGGAGAGTGTTGTTGAAATTTGAAATATACCTGTTATTACCTGTCTTCTCGGGCTCTTGTACAGGCTTTAACGCCTATAAAGCCCACCCTAAAACAGCCATTACTGCAGCAACATGTATATGCATGCTATAAAGCTAAAACTTACAAGATATGTTAGAATTATCCCTTCCCTTCTTTGTTAAAAAACCCGATGAAAATCCGATATTTAGACATTTTGAGTTGGTGGCCACTTTGCCAAATTCCCGATTTTCCGATATGGAAGTACTTTATGACGTCATAATTACGTAACGTCTTGGCCAGTTTGATGATCTTAGTATTGTTGAATTGGAGAGGACCATACCTATTTATTGGTGGCAAAACCAAGTTCATTAGAGGTTCGGTTTCAAAAATTAAGGGGGGGGGCTTGTAACCCCTTGGTTAGACGTGATATAAAAAACGCTTGGTTAGACATGGGTTAAACATATCTCCCATAGATTCTTCGAAAACTTCATGTTTAAATTTTGCCATTGTTTTTATTGGATATGAGGTATTGATATACCTGTTCTTTGACCTTGTGAACTATATGTGTACCGTCCGTCCATGGGTCTTTTGTGTACGATATGGTAAACGTTGCTTCAGAAATCCAAAAACAGTGTCTGTCCTTGTCTCCTAAAGTAAAGGATTTATAAGAGTTAGAACAATCTTATATTATAACAAAATTCTTACTCACAAGAGCTATCCGAGCATTGGAACCGCTTTCATTGGAAGGTCATAAATAGTATCTTAATATAAAATTTGTGAACTCTATATAATAGTATTGAAGTTAACGCTATTGTTTCATGCTTGTTGTTTTGTTTCTACATATACACAGATACGGTAGTAAATGTTTCAGATGTGATAGACTTACAACCAAAATCAAAACATCTTGATTTAGATTACTCTCCGTCCACGTGCATAATGGCGGCTGTTTGGAACACATCTGGCACAGATACTGTAAAATGGTACGCATGAAATAACGATAGATGATATTTCTTTGACACAAATGCTTTAATTCCAGGCTTTGATAATGGATAAGTATAGTAGTTATTAATAAAAAAAATATATAAACCGACTTCCAGTTCACCTTTTTTCTGTAAGTCCGAGATAAAAACATAGTAAGTTGATCTTTTTACCTTTTAGGTATGAATGGAGTGTTGGTCTTCGTCAGTCCGCTAGTGAAAATCCTACTGGTGTATTTGATGTATCAGATGAACGGGTTTGGCACGATGCCGGCTTGGACATGAGGGCTGTATTTACTTTGCCAAGAGGTTAGAAAACGACATACTACGGTACTGAGGAGATATGAGTTTAACTATCACTATTGGATAACAGCTTTGCAAAATATATGCACAGTGCATACTAGAGAACCATAATGTGTCCTATTACACCAAGATACCAAAAACACTCTATCTAAACAAGTATCTTTAATATATATGTAGAGTAGGTTTAGAAGTACAACTAGTAAGTGAAGTAAATAAATCTATAACTGGAACTTACTTTGCAACTTTTGCGACGTTGCGACCATTACCAATGGTCTTCAACAGGCATCTGATTCTTAGAATTTGTCACGTGACAGACGGCTAGTGACGTCACGAAGTGATCGATCCCACACGTGAGATAGACTGTAGCGTAGGCCCCGTTTCTTATTGAGGGTCGGGTTCTCAATTCTCTCCTACAACTAGTATATAGCCGTGGTTCTCGAAATATGAGTTGTTGAACTTGTGAACGAACTGTTTACTCCATTTAAGTATATATTTTTTTTAATTGATTTCTAAATCTGGATTATCTAAATAGTTTTCTTAATATTGTTTTGAATCTTAGGAAAGGAACTAGATAAACGGAATGTTGGCTATGATTTTTTCGTTCGAGCTTGGTTTGATGCTGAAACATATGCTATTTATCGGTCTGATGGTATTGTGCCTGATGTAACGCCTCCTCAAATTAGACGTCAACGCGCAGTTAGGGTAAGGCTACAACCGTGAAGATACATGAGAATTACAAAACAATATATATGTCGCTGTTGGTACATGATGTATACAATTTAAAATGGCACATACAGTATATCTCTGCTGTAAACCTTTTTTGATTTAACTCTGTGATAGCCCTATATAAATTCTGTATAATTTATGGGTTAATGCACGAAAATGATGATAAAACATTAGATATCAAATCTCTTTCTGTTACAGGTGAAAGATGTCCATAGTCATGATTTACAAAATGACATTGATGTCGCCACCGATCTAAATGAAATTACTCTGTCTTGGCAAAACGTCTTCTCAGATAGTTCAGGGATATCATATTATGAAGTTGCTTTAGGAAGTGTTCAAGGAGGTTCGTTCCACTCTAACTTACTGGTTATTTTTACATTACAAAATTGTGATCAAAATTGTAATTGTATTCTTATTTTTTAATAAGCAGTGAATTCAAATAAACTCTGATATTTGTAATGTTCATTGCAACATTTACCACTTTCAACATGTATTCATCTAAAAGATACGATGTATCTGACGACTTTATAAAGTGTTTTTGGCGTCACATTTGGGGTAAAATTCATAGTATATGACATTAAGGGTTGGAATAATAACTATTATATAGGTGTTCCTAAATACGCCACATGGGGTCAAATTTTCAGGAGTTGTGACACTTGTGAGTACCTGTTCACTTGTTCTTCGAGTACCCCCGTGTTCAAGTTGTCATTGAAATAAATAAAAAAGTGGTCGCGGGTTTGGGTTTTTAAATGTGTGTTAATTTATTTTTAACACTCGGTAGTTCTATAATACTTTTTTCAAAGTATTTGAATTTTGGTAGTTTTTGTAATATGATTCTAATACGTATATACAATTTAGTATTAAACTGTTTTCTATTTTTTAAGGTGAAGACATCCGTCCATTTAGCCATCATCGATACCCTAGAGAAACAGTGGACACAGCCTTGCGTAATTTGAGTTTAACTCCAGGAAAAGTCTATTTCAACAGTGTGCGTGCTTATAACAAAGCAGGTCTTTATTCAACACAAAGTAGTGATGGATTCGTCATTGATAATATTTCGCCATCAGCGGGTGTTGTATATGATGGAATGGGTGAGTGCTTATTGCAGGAATACGAGTATTGTAAACTATTAACAGTTTTGAAAAACATGCAAGTAGGTTATCCGAAGATGTGAAGATAACACACTTTGTGGAATGATCAAAACTGGTTCATTAGTTTTTATATAACATTCGATGTCTTCTCTGAAACTATTGATTTTTAAGCGAGCGAGCGAGACGATAGAATATCATGTTTACTACAAATTTGTCCCTTACACGTACATGTCAGAATATCACATTTTTGGCAACATAAGAAATAGAGTCACTAGTTTATACATAAACCTTTAATAGTGATTTCACGTCCACGATCAAGTTAAAAATAGCGTCAACAGGCTACTTTGAAAAGGTTAACGCAATTGTGTGGTATATGGCCGCATTTCAACCACTTTACATGGCCCGATTTTCGTTAAAATTTTGGTGGGTTGAACTACAGAGAGTAATAAAAGAAAAATGTATTGATAATATTAAAATTGTTATCAATGTAATTGTTGAACTTAAACAGGTTTACATGACATCGAATACCAAAATAACACAAACGTCATCTCAGCATCCTGGCACGGATTTGTGGACTTTGAGACCTCTATTGACCATTACGAATGGTGTATAAGTACCACGAATATTACAGATGAATGTGACGTCATGGAACTAATTTCAGTAGGATTACGTACATCGATATCTCAGACTTTGTCTGCTAAACTGCATAATGGTAGGTGTACAAAAACCAATTTACCCTTTTTTTTTATTTCATTGAACCAAACAGGTACTTAATCTGAAACAAGGACTCATAGCAATTATGACATTTGCTTCTATTGTGGTGCTCCTGTCAGCATCAGCTTAAAAGAAAACAAATAAATCTTTAAATGTTTTCGAATTTAAAACAGATATCATGAAAAAGGAAATGAATAAATAAATGAAAACTCCAGAATCAAAAATAGTAGTTACAAAGGAAAATTTGAGAAAAACTAATACTTCGTATCAAAATGATCATGAAACCTTTACGGTCACAAAATGTCAGACACAAGCAGCGGAATTAGACATTACGGTTTTGTGTAACTTAATATATTAAATTCAGAGAGAGAACAGTGGCAATTGTTATTTCATAGAAGAGTAAATGTGTTTCTGACTTTTTTGAAATTAGCATTGGTTCACAGTTTAAAAGCATATCAGACCTTTTGATCCAATGGTTTCAATTTCACGAAATTGTCGCAGATAACTTTTGCGAGAACCCTTCAATTTGAACATTATTTATGATTTTACTAACCTGTTATTGATCTTTAAAAGTTTTTCAAAGTTTTTCAATCTGATTTTAATACTTTAGGGCCTGTGTAACTTCTTTGACACAGTCTAAGTCTAGTTAAATGTGTGATTGGTTTAGCTGCGAGCTTTCAAAATGAACTTACAAATGATTAACATTGCTGTTTCTCATTTTAGTAAGTTTTAAAATGTCCTAAGTAAGATTTATATGCTTCTTTGGCCGGCATTAATTTTCATGACAAATAAGTATTGAACTCTTTTTTTTTTCTAGGACATCGGTACTTCTCAAAAGTTATTGCAGTTGACTTGGCAGGTCTTAGATCTGAGATGGCAGTTTCTGATGGTGTGATTGTTGACGGCACACCTCCAACACAACTCAGAATTACAATTAACGAAACCAATCTTCTGAAAGACCCGTCTTTTGAATTATTTGGTAATTCATTGGAAGTCAAGCCAAACATGTCTCTCAAGAATACCACGTCTAGTGCCTTAAACCAGACGCAGATGTCTGGATCTTCAATTGAAGTCGAGAAAAATGCGTCTATTGTAAATACCACGTCTAGTGCCTTAAACCAGACGCAGTTGTCTGGATCTTCAGTTGAAGTCGAGAAAAATGCGACTCTTGAGAACACCACGTCTAGTACCTTAAACCAGACGCAGATGGCTGGATCTTCAATTGAAGTCGAGAAAAATGCGACTCTTGAGAACACCACGTCTAGTGACTCAAACCAGACGCAGATGTCAGGATCTTCATTTGAAGTCGAGAAAAATGCAACTCTTGAGAATACCACATCTAGTGCCTTAAACCAGACGCAGATATCTGGATCTTCATTTGAAGTCGAGAAAAATGCGACTCTTGAGAATACCACGTCTAGTGCCTTAAACCAGACGCAGATGTCAGGATCTTCATTTGAAGTCGAGAAAAATACGTCTCTTGAGAATACCACATCTAGTGCCTTTTACCAGACGCAGATATCTGGATCTTCATTTGAAGTCGAGACAAATGCAACTCTTGAGAATACCACATCTAGTGCCTTAAACCAGACGCAGATATCT
>JXSR01S019196.1:0-10669 GCA_000969725.1 Ophiothrix spiculata | reverse complement strand
AGTATTTTAATATCTAATAGATTTAATTTCAGAATAAGAACTTACTTATCATTAATGTGTTATTATTAATGTTATTACCGTATTAAAATAAAAAGGGATTCAAATACCTCGTTTTTTCTTATGATGTTATTTGAAGCACAATATGACCGTTAAGGGCAAGCCCGTAGCCAGGGAGTGCGGTGGGGGCGTCGCATCCCCCCCCCCAAACTTGACAAGGTACAAAAAAGGTCCGTAAAAGTTCCCTAAATGTCGACCAAAAGAACACCCAAAGCACCAAACATGTAAATTAGTGCTGTTTTTAGCAGTTTTGGAAAACTGCTTGTCAGGTTGTCAAATCCACTAAAATTAATTTAGGGTCGACCAAAACGACGCTTTTCCTCCAAAAGGTCCACTCTTTGAAAAAGCAATCAACTAAGACCTAGTTTGAACTTAAACAATATCTTTAAACTAGAGCTTGCAACTAAATTCTTATTCATAGAACGTTAAACAACATAGTAAAAAGTTCAAGTTTATTTCCACGTTTCTCAATTTACAATCATATAATCATAAAACAATTCTCAAAATTGCATGAATATTATATATACAATTTTCAAAATAAACTTATCAGCTAAATCTTATACAAATGGTATAAGACAAATTTAGTAGAATATGAAATGACAATAACAATATCAATTTGATCTACATAGAATTATAATAATTTGAATGCACTAGTAGTTCACAACAAGATGGTAGCTGAGGTTGAGAATCAAATATTGTGTAGGCTATGCTAAAAGTAAATTGAAACATGGTGGGGAGGCCAATAAACTCTTAAGAGCTTTTAGTCTGGTTTCCACCTTAAGAAAAATTAGGGAAATTTTATGTCAAGGACATTACGGCACAAAACTATACAAAACATGGAAGACAAGACAAGACAGGACGGACAAGATTGAAAAATAGACAGACAAGAAATGCTTGTTAATCTGAAGGACTGTTTGAGAAGGCAACATTTTTAGGATGTACACTGAGATTCTGTTGGGACCCTAGAAAGTTTTTTTTTTTGATACTGCTTATTGGGTAAATAGGTTAAAGCTGATCTTATAAAGTTAGATTAATTCTCCCTAATTTAGTTGATTTTATTTCATTCCATTTCAGCTAATGTTAATAATTTCATATCACAAAAAAATTGGTGAAGATTGGATTCATAGATATGTTTGATTTTTTTTCTTTATCATTTAATTAAAAAATCGGATTTATTTATGATTATAAATATGATTTGTTCATGCACTGAAAAAATAAATTGGTGTCATTTGACACTGTCATTTGACACCAAAAAGGGTGTTCAGATTTGGGTCCTCAGGCGAACATCTAAAGGTGTCAGGTTGACACCTTTAAGGTGAGCCATGACACCTAGAGGGTGTCGATTTGCTCTTGACACCTTTGGATGTTCGCCTGAGTACCCATTTTTAAGGGTGTCCAATGACACCTTCAGAGGTTTAAAGGTGATACCTTTAGGGTGTCATTTTGCTCTTGACACCTTTGGATGTTCGCCTGAGAACCCATTTTAATGGGTGTCAGAAGACACCTACAAAGGGACACTGTCATCTCCATGGACACTATCTTTTGGATTCAACAATAAAACTAACATTTTCATGCCTTATTTTAATTGAGTACTTATCAATGTCGAGTTTAGGTTTAATGGGTCTTAAATTGGAGGCTGATCTTGTATTATAATTGTGGATCTCATTAATTTTGGCAAAAAATCCGGCAAACGATTTTGGAAGGATTTTCTCTTCATAGCGGTACTACATAAAGAGTGCGGTTTTAAGTTTATTTAAATCAAAAATGTTAAGGGTATTTAGATCATGAAAAATGCTTTTGGTATGGGATAAAAAGTGCGAATTTGTACAAGCACGCAATGTTTTTTCTGGATGATGAACAAATTGTCGATTTTCGTTGTCGTTGTGATGGGCATACAACTGCAATATAATGTGTAAGATTGTACTATTTTATACTACTAACATTTTTGCCCAGATTTTGACTACCTGTTTGAAGACGTTACCATTAGCTGGTCGGCATCTGACGAGGAAAGTGGAATCAAGTATTGCGAGTATGCAGTAGGTATGTAATACTGGAAATAAATCATAATAATTTTCCATTAGAGCCAATGTGATGCTTGTTACTTATTGAATCTGTAATATGTTTAGATTGTTTAATATCTAGTATCATTTTAATATGCATTCAAGGTTTATCACCTGGAGGAGTAGACGTTCATCCATTGACTGCTTGTTCTGCAATAGCCAACAGACTTCCTTTGAATATATCTGATGGTTTTCTAGAGGGCTCAAAAATTTTCACTACTCTTAAATGTTTAAATGGTGCTGGACTTTACACAACATCTGTTTCCGATGGGGTACTCCTTGTCAGCAAGCCGCCTGATGTTGAGTTTGTCACATTAAATGTGATATCATCAGGAATAACGTGGTATACAAGCCTTGATGAATACCAGGTTGGCGCAGAGAGACTTACAGTTTACTGGAATGGGTTTAGTGATTCAACAGGAATAGCTTTCTATGAGGTAAATGGATAAATAAAGTTAGGATGTAATGAACATGGTACATTTTTATAGAATAATGACTTGCTAAGTGTGTGAGAAAAACAATTATACTCGATCGTAAATACTGGAACCCAAAATTGTCTAAATTTTCAGGATAACGATCTCCATTGTCTGGTGTTTCTCAAATGCAATAAAAGAAACATTAATGCGCCATTTTCGAACGGCTTAGAGGGCCTAAACATTTAATAATCCTTCTAATCTATCTTTCAACCACCAACAAATCCCGTTTGTACTCGACAATGCTTTTCAAAGGCTACAATTTTTTTAGTCCAAACCTGGAGTCCATACATTAAGAATAACACAGGATAGACAGGGGCCTTGTCCTGCCGGAATTTTGTGGATAATGATATGTGCCTGATCTGACGATGATGAATTGTCCCCTGGTCTTAATAAATTCGGCCATCGCTGACTTGTAACGGATTCAAAACACATAGGGAGCCCGTGTAGCTGAATGATTTAGTTGTCCATCTTATGTTGCTAAACGACCCATAGAACACATTTAGATTAGAAAACTGTCGACAATCTGACAATATGCTTCCTTGGAACTGATATCTATCATATTACTTTTTAGTGCAATCTATTTGGCCATGATGTCCTCTTCAACAACTGGACTCGCTGTGGATCCACCTCAGAGCGTCATTTGAGTCTTAAAAATACTAATCTACAAAATGATTTGTCATACACCTTCAACGTGAGAGCTGTTAATAAAGCAGGGCTTAGGAGTGAGGCTGTTACGGAGACTTTTATTGTAGAACCATTAACACCAACACTTACAGGTTTGTCTCGTGAATGAAATATTGGTTATAGTTAATCTCATTGAGGTACCGTTCTTGAAGAACAAATAATGAAGCATCGTCGACTGGGGAATATTCGGATCCATAGGTATATACGACAATTGACAATCAGTATCAACTGATTTCCTCCAATGAGATGGAACGTGAACCGAGTTCTTGTTTTGCATTATAAACTCGGTCTCCAAACAAAATTTTTGCTACCAAACATTTTGTCGTGACGTCAAACTAGTTTTGAGAAATTCAAGAAAAACAATATGGTTTCGTTAGTTTATTGATTTCATTGATCATTTCTTGTGTAAAAACTTCATGATACAAAGCAACTATTATGGCTATATTGATATAGTTTCAGTTAAGCAAATTTATGATAAAATCTGACAAGCTTGCAGATTGGCCATTTTCATTTTGATTTAGTAGCAGATGTTGAAGGTCGCATTTTTTTTAATCACAGTAGGTGCCTCTTAGTCTAAAGAACTTAATTTCGCCAAAATGTTAGTTAGGCAATAATCTTATTAGGGTGACGATTTTGATTTCGGGTTTATAAACCGTTATAGTTTTTACAAACTCTTTCTTTGGTATTTTAGACACCTTTTCATAGTAAGAGACACCTATATCAATTTTGTAGACACCTTTCTCTTGTTGACACCTTTTTGACACCCATGGCCGCCCATAGTTTGACGTCACGACAAATTGTTTGATTGCGAAAATTTTGTTTTGAGATCGACTTTAAATGTACCCAATGAATTTTGTTTTGTAAAGTTGTCGAAATAACTTTGAAGTAATAGTGATCTTTAATTGTCTGTTTATTTAGAGCCCAATATCTGTGCTGCACCATCTGCAATTTATTCACACACATACGACATTGTCAATATCCATTGGGCCGAATTCATAAACGTAGCAATTGCTAGTAAGAAAAGGACATTAAGAAAAAGCAACAGCTAGACTAGAAAAAGATTTAGCCTTAGCAATTGCTTAATCAACCCAGACAAGCAAAAGCTACCATACAAACAATAGCCAGGCTAGTTTTTGCTTACTAAAGTTAGAAATTGCTTTTTCTACCTCATGATAGTTTTTGCTACTTTTATGAATTCGGTCTAATAGGCCGAATTCACAAAAGTAGCAATTGCTATTCAGTAGTTTTTTTCTTGAATTTCTATTCTTAAAAGCTAGCATTGACTTGCAAGAAAAAGCTCTCGCAAGGCCGCAAAAGCTTTTTCTAATCCCTTTCAAGTAATTGCTCGTCTGGTTAGTAAATGCTTACATTTGTATTCAAAAGGCTGACCTTTTGGCTAAATCTTTTTCTAGTCTAGTTATTGCTTTTTCTTAATGTCTTTTTCTTACTAGCAATTGCTACTTTTATGAATTTGGCCTATTATACTCAGATACATACTCTTGTTTACTGCTAATATCACATAACATGTAAATAACTGATGAGTTTGACTAATGAAGATTTGTACAATACATTTCCAACAAATTTCAGGCGCACAAATTGTTATGAAGAGGCCTACTGGTGATACTACAGTAATTCTGACTTGGGAAGATGTGTTTGCAAGTAAATCACGACTGTACTACGAGATTTCAATTGGGACTACTGAAGGTGGAAGTGACGTTTTACAGTGGGTTGAAACCTTGCAACCAAGGCTGGTGGTATCACCTCTGCATGAATCTACGGATTACTTCGTTACTATAACTGCCGTTAATGCTGCTGGCCTCTATAAGACTATCAAACACACTATCATTGGTTGAACAACACCATCAAGTTAAAGGCTCAAGGAAGTATTTGTATTGATACAAAAAGTATGAATAACATATAATATAGAAAAACACCATTGAACTTATTAAAGAATGTGGTATAATGTTCTAATTAACAAATAGAGCCTCTAGTAACACAAATATTTGTATTCTTTTTTATCAATTTGGTTGTACGACAGTGAAACAAGTCACCATTTATTATGCTCTCTTCAGTTCAAACTGTAAGAATAATAATTATATAGGCCTATATTATATAGTGATATTGGCAGTGTCTAACTGGTTTAAAGCAAATAAACTATCTTTGAATGATAAAAAGACCAATTTGATGTTTCTAGGAACACGCACACAGACAAGCAATATTAACGATAATGATTGTTTTGATATTTATCTTGATGGCTGTAAGTTAAAGTACAAGATGCGAAATGTCTTGGTATTATCATTGATGAGAATATGACATGGAAAAGACATATTGAAAATGTTTGTAAAGTATGTTCTGGAAACATAGGGGTACTAAATAAGGTCAAATCATTCTTACCTTCCAATGCTTTGTATAAATTATATTGTACTTTGGTACTTCCTTATTTTAACTATGGATTATTACTATGGGGAAATTCAAACAAAGAATACATTAATATAAGGTTTTCCGAATTCAAAAGCGCGCCATGAGAACGATATCAAATAGTGAATACCTTAGTCACACCAAACCCATCTTTGAAAGATTTAACGCTTTAAATATTTTTGATATGTATCACAAGGAAGCTGCCGTTTTTATGTTCAAATACAAACATGATTTACTGCCCAAATCTTTCCAAAATACACAACTCATAGTGAAAATCATACCTATAATACGAGAAACAGTGATGTTTTCAAAATATGTATGCAAAAATCAGTAAATATTTTTAAAACTGGACCAAAAATATGGAATGATCTGCCAAAAAACATAAAGACGGTACAAAAAATTGGACAAGTCAAGTTTAAACTGAAAAGCCTTTATTAAAATCTATTTTCCGATATTTTCAAATTCCAGCAACAACTTTATTTCTTACCTCAATGTTTGTCTTTATTACTGCACAATTAATGACCAAATGATGCAATCATAACTTTTATTCCTTTTACGTTAACGTTGAATTACAGCTTTGATCTATGAATAATTCCATGTTTCTCTCTATCCTCGCTTTTGACATTGCTTCTGGTGGGGTGGGGGTGAGTGGGTGTGCGGTATGTGAGTGCCTTGGCCCTTGTGTGATTTATAACATTTTTTCTTGTTTTCTTTGCTTTATATTTGTTTTTGTTCGTAAAGTAATTGTTGGTGTTTTTTAAAGTTAGGGGGCACAACAATTTTTACAGGCTCTTGCTTATCGTTGTGCCTCCTCCATCTTTGTTTCTTTGTGTTTGTTTGATGGAAAATAAATAAATGAATTGAATTGAATTGAATTGAATATCTGTTTGGTATTGAAACATCACTGAATTCAAACAGTTATCAGCATCGAAATGTGCCATGAGCAGGTTATTCGTCAGTCTTCTTTTCAGAGGTTAGTCAATATTTCAATTTGATAAATATGATGTTAAAAGGGTAGTACATTGGTATATTATTGATAAGATACATAAAATTCTATCATTCATAGAACGTAGCTTCAGTCACATATCGAAAGATTTTTCAACTCGTTTTATGTAGAATTTGAAATTGAAATTCCTTTTATCCGTTTGCGGTGCGGTTGCGGTGCGTTTTGCACTGTAAGGCTACTGGTAGTGGTATTAATTGCACAACTACCTGTACCCTTACAGTGCACACAATTAGAAGAACTGGTCCATTGTTATGGAATAGTATTGATAATCACATTCGTAATGCGCTGTCTTTGAATTCATTTAAATCAGCTTTCAAACGAGATTTAATTTCAAATTACCATTGACATGGCTTATTGTTTAATAAGTTCACTATGTCATTATGTCATATTTAGTCATTCATAGTACTTGATTATTTCAGTTCAAATCTTCCTGTGATATATTAAATGCCAGCTTATATTTATATTACATTGTACTTATAATTATTTTCATTGCCTTTTTGCCAACAATTTGTTACTCACTTGTCTCGTTACGTCTTCGTTTTGCACTTGATCTTATCGTCTTATTCGTTAGTAGATTGTCAAATTGCACAGGTACATGTATAACTTAGGGTTTATATCAGTATTGATTTATTATAACAGGGTGACCAATATTTTTCACGAGCCTTGCTCTCTTTTGGTCATCCTTCCACTGTTCAAATCGATTTTATATTTGTTTGTACTTATGGAGAAAAATAAACTGAAACTGAAACTGAAAACGCACCTCAACCGTTTCGCAAACGGATAAAAGGAACCTGACCAAAAGGTTCGTAAAATGTTGATTACGACTTCCGAAGAAGTCTATTAATTTTTTGCTTTTATTAATAGTTCACTTGCCTGTGTGTATTTTGATTTAGTTCTTGGTTCAGGGTGTTTTATTATTATTATTATTATTATTTTAATTCAATTTAATTTTTTTGTATATTTGTATGATGAGGGTTGCTTTGCAGTTTTTGTATATATGTTAATTGAAATTAAATATTATTCTATTGTACGTTGTAGTATTTATGAAAAAGTACGGGGAGTAAGATTTCTTTTTCATTGTGTATCATACCTACCTTTCTTTTTCCCCTCTTTTTATGTCCTTTCTTTTTTGTGGATTGCATTTCTTTTGGGTAATCTCTTTTACATCATTTGCGGTCATTCTGATGAAACATTTAGGGGGTACCACCTCAGGTGGGATTAGGGTAGGCCGTCAAAGTTGGAGTGTTTAGGTATACTTCATTGCATGGCTTTGCACGTCATAATATATGGTACGTGTTTATAAATTTTCTAATATCGACTTCAATTTTTTCAGATTCTACTTTTTCAATACTATTACTTTGCCGGTGTCGGGAAAAATCATCTCTCACATAAAATTTTCTATGTTAAATCAATAGGAAATTTCAAAAACCCTTTCCTTCTACTAGAAATTAACAAATTGAGTAAAATGTGCCAGATCCCCATCCAAAACCTTTCCATTTCCACACCATCGCCACCCCCCTCATCCAACCATCTTATACCACTACACCGCCCTGGAAGGTTAACATCTAGAAACGATTTTCGCGGTGTTTAATGCTATATTTTAGGCAATTTTGTGCTGTCGAAGCAACTTCCTGTTTCATTACCGAAATTTACCGACGGGCGGATTTTTCATGTTTTATTTTTTCACGAACAAACTAAAGCATGAAATGCTGAAAAAATGACTTGATATAGTTTGTAGAACTTTAAACTAAATTATTCACCCATAATAAGTTTTAAAAATAATGCCATTTTACAAAGGTTGATTTTTATTTCCCTTCACCTTAGTGGTATAGTTTCGCCATTTTCTATTATTTATATGGCAAATTTATCCGAATAAATGTCAAAATATAGACTGTGAAATATTTTTTATTCATTTATTCCACGAAGAACATTATATATATTTTCAATTCAAGCCCTAAAAATAATGATGCACAGAAGAAATTCTGAGAATTTGGCCTCTCTTTAATGCATGTCGATTCGTTTATTTTCGACTAGATGCCATGTGGTCTTATCGTGAAGATTCGCATAACTTCGAGCTACTTCGGGTCACGAGATGCAGACCGTGTGCAAAAACTGTAATCATGTAATTATATTAACCAAGGTTGACACCGTTCTTCAACACAGACTTTTAAGTTCAATGTGTTATGTGAACCTGAATTATTTGTTTTTGTTGATTAATTAATTATCTAATTAGTTTACTCAAAGATTTTAATGCCGTGGACATTAATGAACAATCTCGGACTAAAGCGTGGAATATAATACCCTAGGATCGCGCGGTTCTTGAAGCGGTATCTGTAAGTTATTTAAAAGTAGTATTTTAAGACTTAACAAGCAAGTTTGTAAGTTAAACCAAAAACAAATATTAAAGTTTAAAGAAAGTTTTCAGATTATAAAATATATCAGTGTATTTATTGTATTTCATTTAAGAACCCGTAAGGTGAATTTGGCCTTGGTCATTTAAAATCTTTGACCGTAACAAATGATTTTAACATCTTGCTATGTTCTGACAGCCTTAGCTGCAAAGAGTCTAGATGTAAATTGACATTATTGTGCATTGTACGCTTCATGACATATGAATAGTATTACACCGGGAAAGGGGTGCGACAAATTATTCAGAACTGACAATAATATTTAATCATACGATTCCAGTGCATGATTAGCTCATATTTATGGCCGAGGTGTGATATTACATGTGTGATCTGAAACAAAATAAACCATAGTGCAACATCATGAAATCAATATTGGACATGTCTTTGCAGATCGTTTATAATACATCACTGCAAGTTGACAATGCGAGTATCATCACTATATGCCTAAACCGTTTAAATTGCGAAATCGCCTAGTCTTTTAATATATAATTCTGCCATTGTCAAAAAAGCTGTATTGAAATGGAAATTCTGAACAAGAAGTGCCTGCTCTGAGCTGACAATATGACAATGTATAAAATATTGATACAATGGTTATAACTGGTGCAGTTGATATTCAGTCAGGGACCTGTTTCTCTCGCGTTTCTCCTGAAGCCATTGCTGTTACCATATTTGGTAGTCATTAAGGTGTCATTAAGATTACATGGGCGGGGTCTGTCAATCAAATGCGCAGAACATTGCGCACGGGAATTCCCGTGTGTGTGACTTGAAATCTTTAAGCTTTATCAGCGCAGGTCAGCCGATTTCAAATGGAAATTTCACTCTTTGTGTCGGTGAGCTTATAGTACCATCAGCCAACAGTTGTTCAGAATTAGTGTATCTAATGCTGTATGGGTCTGGTTCAATTTATTTTTCATTTTTATTGCACTGAAATTCAAGAGAATTTCCGGAACATTTTGTTGACAAAATCAGCTAAAATCGGGCATACTAATGAGCTTGTACGTGATTGGTTGAATACATAATTAAATTTGTGACGTCGAATTACAAATTTGCGCTGAAGCTTCATTTTTTCCGTTGGCAAGGTATACCAGATTCCTATCCCGAATTTATCTATTATCCCTGATTCAGTCCATACAGTGAAGACTTGAAAGTGCAAGGTTCCCGCAAGGCCCCGGGCATTCCCAGGGCAAGGGTCATTAGTCAATGGAAACATATTGGGTAAGTTAGCACATCTAGGGAAATAAAGGGAGAAGCTTCCAGGGCGGTGTGTTATACCACCACCCAGCATGCCCAGCCAAGCCATCCCCTGTATTAATATTATCAATACATTGCGTTAAATAAAATATAGGCTAAAGCGGCCCATACACGATCAATTTTATTGAAGCAATGTTATTGATATGAATATTGTCAATAATATTTTAGGACACACACAATTCAATTATATTGCGCAATAAACCCGTCATTTGAATGCAGGATGTCGACGGATAAGGTCATGGATATTGAAGGTACTATGATGACCCAATGCGTTTTCTATGCAGACTGAGATTTGATTGCACAATAATA
>JXSR01S019195.1:14425-25149 GCA_000969725.1 Ophiothrix spiculata | reverse complement strand
GAGTTGTGAATTTCATTAGTATAATACTGTCTCTTAGCTTCTTTTAACATAACTTGAACTTTGTTTTTGAGAGCTTTGTATTTGACCCAATGGTCATTATTAGCGTAACCTTTTATTGCCTGTTTATGATGATAGTCTCGGTCATGCTTTACCGTAAAAATATCGTCCCTGTGTTCTAACCAAGGACATAATTTATGTTTAAAACGCATCGATTTAATAGGAGCATGTTTGTCGCAAACTTTAGTGAAACTATTTACAAATAGCTTCACTTTCATAATTTCTTTATTGCTGATTTGACAAGTTTTCATAATGTTTTGTGAAACTTATTAGTTGCAGGTGCGGCCGTGGTTTTTACACGGCTGTAGAGAGTTAAAGAATAGTATTTAGATACTACAACTTGAAGAGCTCGGTACCAGTGGTCACGTTCTATTGACATATTTTGTATAACTTGAATCATGTACCTTTCTTGCACTTATTGCATTTGTACGCATTATAATCCGCGTCAAGTTGCAGTCAACATGGTCAAGTTGATCATTGAACATCCTCATCAATGATCCTCGTACCAAAGAGAAACCATATAAATTTCGCACATTCATATCACTGAACACAGTTATCAATGTAATTATTAAGGCAAACGTTTCAAGTGACCCACGAGAGGAAACCTCAAGTAAGTGAGATGGAGTGTGGTGTCGAGTTTAATATTAAAATCGCCAATGACAAAGGTTATTGTGTCTTTCACGTGCTAAAGATGTTCACATGAGACATAGAAGTTGGCTTTAGCTGCTGAATTTCCACATTCTGTTGTAGCGTACGCAGCCAAAGCTGTGGGTTTCCGGGAATACTGCTTAGAGGATTCGCCCATTTTTTTTTTTATAGTGGGGGTGGGGGTCGGGTTAATTGCAACCCTTGTACCGTATGCACCAAACGTTCTGTTTAGGACCTCTGATGTGGTCATATGCCGTAAATTGGGTTACTTATATTATATTACTTATTAACTTTTGGTAACGCACAGGAAATAAGCAAAACCACAGTTTCACTTTGGTTTCTTAAACTAAGAGAGAACAAGTATATTCTTAAAGAGTATAAAGTAAGGAATCATCCGATTATAGTATTATAGCTTCAAGGTCATTATACAGTGTGTGTAGAAAATATACAGTGTGTCACACAAGAGATATTTGACTAATGCTATTTTTGTAACCCAGAAATGCTTAATATTTTCATATAGCTACATACAACACAGGTACTATCCAGTGTCTTCCGGATAAACATCTCTTTAGGTTTTCAATAATAAGCAAATAGCTTATTCAGGATGATTAACTTAAAACAAATAATGACTACAGTTGACCCCTAAAATAAAGTTACCCCCGTTTCTTCATGCCACAAGTTAACCCCCTAAAGGGGTATCTTAGTGCCCAAGTCTTATGAAAATTAATGAAAGTATGTGGGAATAGTGACACACTTTGCAACCACTTGTACCTATCTTGACCATAGCGGGTTTTTTACCAAGATGACTCCAGATAACATCACGTGTGTGCTGGACGGGATGATTGGAGATATTGTTCCGTATGGCACAGTTTACGAAAGATTTTGATTTTCAGATTACCAACCTGCAAAAAATCATTGAGTGTCAGTGTAAAAATGAAAAAGAAGAAAAAAAAAAAAAAAACAAGAGCACGATTGACCTCTCCTTCTGTTTCCGGATAAAGTGAATTGAGATGCTCGTAAATTCCTCCGCGTATTGATTTTTAGCTTTGTATGGGTATCGTCTACATAATGATACCACCACAAAGGTCGTGAGGAGCAGCTATGATGACCTTTTGTTCCAAATCTTGTATATACAAATTACAAACAATCGCAGAAACAGGTAAGAGCTTGGTCACAATAGTCGTACGAGCAGCTTACGAGCAGTGTTTACACCGTTTAAAACGACCACGAGCAGTGAGTAAAGCGAGCAGCGAGGGCGTCGCGTGGTCCTATTAGATGGACTAAACACTGCTCGTAAGCTGCTCGTACGACTATTGTGACCAAGCTTTAGACCCATTGCAGCACCATGGATTCGCTGGTAATTCTGTGCCATTGTAAACAAAATAGGTGCACCGTTCTTTAATGTTTGAAAACAAGAGTCTTATCTTGTTGCAAACGAGACTGAATATAATCATCAACGCTTTATCCGCTAGCGCCCTCTGTGGCAAAACCAAAAAACCAGGGTAATTTAATGGTACATCACTGTCAAGGAAAACTCCACGCTTTAAATACCGTTTGTTTCATTACTTTTTGCCTTTGCAAACTAGAGATTTGCTTCATTAAACATGTTAAACACACATTTTGAAAAACTCATTTGTGCCACTTTTTCAGAAAACTGATTGAACATTGGTTTTTGATATTCAGGGCCTTTTCTGTTAATAAAACTGTTCATTTAGTAATATTGGGTAATTTCAATCAGTCGGGGAAAGTCGCTATAGTAAACAAATTACTTATTTATTCGACAATGCGCATGCGTTCCCTTCTACAATCTACATCAACAGGTTAAGAAAGGGCTCATCCGTGGGGACATGTAAGTTGCATTTTAATTCTTTGTTTATCATTGCATTTATTCAAATTTCATTTTTCCGTAATCCGATTTCATCAAAGATAGTAAATTTTCGAGTCTGTAAAATTGAAAGATTTTCGATTGAAAATTTAATGTCTGTGGGCCACGGTGTTATGTACTGAACCCTACTGAGTCGGGTATGTTCGCTTTACTGCTTTTCTTGTGTGTAATTCTCCCAAAAATGTGATGTATGTTGATTCGGGTACATTCGCTTTACCCATATTGATATGTTTAACAAAACATGGTGTTTCGAGCGACTATACCCGACAATTTTAACACGAGTGATTGACCGTACCCGACCAGCTCGTAGCGTTGACATGGCACGCATGGGTCTCTGGTTGAAAAGAAATTGCCATGATTTTTTAACTTGAAACACTCAGGCGGTTTCGTGGATGGAAGCTGCAGCATTTAAAATTTTACTAGAGATTATTATCAAGAATGTGATGTTATATAAGCCTCTGTAATTATAACAAACGCAACCCATGTTGCGCTGTACAGGGTGGTTCAAAAAACTCAAAACCCAAGTTTAAAGTCATTTTTTACTTTGTAATTGTACGTCTATCAACTTCAGGTTTAAACGGCATCACATGGGATAGGTTTTAAACCATTCCTGCATTTTTGATCAAGTTTTGATCATTAGTCTTTAAGATACAGTCCTTTATTAGAATATTGCTTCAAAATGGTTTGTCCACGATAGCTCCTCTCTCCTTCTGACTTAACACTTCAATGGATTACACAACTTTCATTCAATTCAAAATTGATGATCAATAGTTATAGCGACAAATGTCTCTCATTTGTAGGCCTACGTTAACGTACATGTAAAACTGCAAATGGAAGAGGGCATATCCAGACCTTCACGTTTGAGGAGCTCAATTGAGCATGAGCTCATATACAGCTCTCCTTAACAGCATCCCAGGAGCGTGTTTCTCCGAGCTCCTTGCCATCATTTCAAATGACTGTCTCACACAGGAATAATTAAAATTGAGCTCCTAATAACACTCCTCACCAAACTCAGGAAAATGATTGACAGATCCTGGTATTTTTAGAAATGAAGGCCTGCATACGAAAGAGTCACAAGATGAGACACGAGAACTAGAGCAAACACCAAAGAGAAACCTTATCGGGAACCTTATCAATGTAGTATTTGCAGCAAATGCTTCTCTCAAAACAGTGACAGGAAAAGGCATAAGAACACACACTCAAAAGAGAAACCTTATCAATGTACCTCTTTCAATTAAAATTATATCACCGAACAACTCACGAGAGCCACACACCAAAGAGAAACCATACCAATGTATTTATTGCGACAGGTGTTTTGCATGGGCACGAGAGCTCACTACAGATCACACACCAAAGAGAAACCTTATCGATGCAGTTATTGCGACAAATGTTTCTCACGGGCAAGTGATAGATAAAGACATGAAAGAATACACTAAAGAGAAACCATATCAATATAGTTTAAATATGTTTCTCGGATATGAGTGCTAAAAATTCATGAAAGGAGACATATTAACCCTAAAAGACCCGGCACCAAAAAGAGTAAAATCGTATCTTGTATGACGTCACAGTGACGTCATAAATGACGTCATAACAAAAATCGCCAACTTTACCAAAAATCGCAAAAGTTGCATTGTTTAGCAACGATGTGTGTCAAAGTATGCTTACACTTGTTCCTGCTCCAAATAAATCTGAGATAAAACATAGTGGAAGGGTATCCTGAAAACAAAAAGCACGATTTGTGTCTAATTTCCATTGAAAATCAGTTTTGGTCAGTTTTTCGTTTGACCCAGTGTGCAATTACGCCATGTCCCAACCAGGTCCGATTTTCTAAAGAAATGATCTTAAAATAAGCGCAAGGCTTGAAGAAAAAAGTCAAGACGTTTCAGCGCGAAAATATAACAACCGGCGCGGCGGAGGTATTTAAAAAAATGAATGATTCCGCGCGGCTCTTAGGGTTAAAGAGAAACCTTATCAATGTAGCTATGTTTCAGACAAGGAAGTGATAGGACAACACTCTTAAAAAGAAAGGATCAAATTGATCCTATAAAGTATCAAATATGAGCTTATTCTTTTCCGGATCAATTTTGATCCAAATTCTCCTCAAATTTGATCCTTTTCGGATCAAACACACTCTTTTTTGATTCAAAAAGGATCAAATTTGAGGAGAATTTAGATCAAAATTGATCCGGAAAAGGGTAAGCTCATATTTGATACTTTATCGGATCAATTTGATCCTTTGTTTTTAAGAGTGAAGACATGAGTAAATGCATACCAAAGAGAATCAATATACCGATTGCAACAATGAAAGAAGACATAGTAAAGGGGAACCAAATCATTTTAGTTTATTTCGGCAAATGCTTCTCTTAGGCATGTTCAGACAGTCACAGGAAAAGACATGAGAAGATAAACCGTGCGACAACGACGACAAATGTTTTTCAGATGTGAGTGCTAAAACTGCAAGTGAAAGAAGGTGCACTTAAGAGAAATCTATCGATGTAGTTATCGCGACAAATGTTTTTCATGAGCAAGCGATACCGTAAGGCATAAGAGAAGAGAATACATCAGCGGTAATTTTTGATCGACCCAATATCATTCCAATGAAATGTTCGTCTAATAGTTTGTGGGCCATCGTCAGTCATAATTAATCGGTCAATCAACAGCGGGCTGATAAAGAACCACTGCAGGATCGTGGTCATTTATCAGGTGGGCCGCCGTGAGCTAGTAGCCTTTTTTCTTAGAGGCCATTGTTGACCGCCGTCAATTTATACAGTGCTGTTTCAGGCAGCACTGTATAAATTGTAAATTTATTTTGCCTTTAATATTTTAATTATGTTATCTTAATTTGGGGCATTGCCTCAAAGAAATGTCTACTTTACCATATAAAAAAAGAGTGTCAATGAGTTCATGCTTAAGCCATACAAAATCATTTTTGAAATAAAAACTATGATTGTTTTTGATCTTTATTAAAAAATTGACAAAACATGTACATGTACGCAAACGGTTTACTACATAAATCATTGGATTTTAAATCTAGAAAATATTCATGGCTGGTTGCTGACTTTAACACAAGAAAAATTATATTCCTATGATATTTACAAATCAAAATAAGTTTCGACAAGTGGCCCAAACTTATGAAACTCATCACCAAGTTATTTAAGATGGTATATGTATCTCTTCTCTTCAATATATGTAACAATGAGTATTATATAAGGTTATTTGTGAAAATTTTGTAACATCTATATACATGAAATTTTTGAATTGTTATTTCTATGGCAAATATTATAGTACATTGTGTTTTTAACATGTGCTCAACATATGCATAAAATATGATTGTAATTTGACAAGCGACAAACTTTGCAAGTCGGTGATTCTGATCTGTATTCTATAAGCACCTCTGTATATATTAATTCAGAAAGATAAATACTGTCTTAAGTTTGTGACAGACTGATGTCAGCTTATGATTCTACTGGGATTTGAAAGAGTATGGCTTATGCAGGAGAAACCATGTAGTTCCATGTAGAATATCAATGATTATACCTATGGAAACCTTAACTAAGGTAGGATTCATGTCTTTCGAAACGATCAATCAAAAGGATGTTTTGCTCTGTTTTATGAGATTTATATGACGAAATAATAAAATCATAATTCCTTTATTGCTGATTTGACAAGTTTTCATAATGTTTTGTGAAACTTATTAGTTGCAGTTGCGGCCATGTTTTTTACGTTACTGTAGAGAGTTAAAGAATAGTATTTAGATACTCCAACTTGAAGAGCTCGGTACCAGTGGTCACGTTCTATTGACAGATTTTGTATAACTTCAATCATGTACTTGTCTTGCACTTATTGCATTTGTACGCATTAAAATTCGCGTCAAGTTGCAGTCAACATGGTCAAGTTGATCATTGAACATCCTCATACTAAAGAGAAACCGTATCAATTTCGCACATTCATATCACTGAACACAGTTATCAATGTAATTATTGAGGAAAACGTTTCAAGCGACCCACGAGAGGAAACCACAAGTAAGTGTGATGGAGTGTGGTGACTGTCTGTGTCCAGTTTAATATTAACATCGCCAATGACAAAGGTTATCGTGTGTTTCACGTGCTAAAGATGTTCACACGAGACATCTAGTTATCTTTAGCTGCTGAATTTCCACTTTCTGTTGTACGCAGCCAAAGCTGTGGGTTTCCGGGAATACTGCTTAGGGGATTCGCCCATTTTTTTATTGTGGGGGTGCGATGGGGTTAAATGCAACTCTTGTACCGTATGCACCAAACGTTCTGTTTAGGACCTCTGATGTGGTCATATGCCATAAATTGGGTTACTTATATAGTAACCTTTGGTAACGCACAGGAAATATGCAAAACCACAGTTTTCACTTTGGTTTCTTAAACTAAGAGAGAACAAGTATATATATATTCTTAAAGGTTATAAAGTAAGGAATCATCCTATTATAGTATTATAGCTTCAAGGTCATTATACAGTGTGTGTAGAAAATATACAGGGTGTCACACAAGAAATATTTGAAAAATGCTATTTTGTAACCCAGAAATGCTTAATATTTTATATAACTACATACAACACAGGTACTATCCAGTGTCTTCCGGATAAACATCTCTTTAGGTTTTCATTAATAAGCCAATTCAGGATGATTAACTTAAAACAAATTATGACTACAGATGACCCCTAAAATAATTTTACCCCCGTTTCTTCATGCCACAAGTTAACCCCCTAAAGGGGTATCTTAGTGCCCAAGTCTTATGAGAATTAATGAAAGTATTTGGGAATAGTGACACACTTTGCAACCACTTGTACCTTTCTTGGCCATAGCGGGTTTTTTACCCAGATTACCCCAGATAACATCACGTGTGTGCTGGACGGGATAATTGGAGATGTTGTTCCGTATGGCACAGTTTACGAAAGATTTTGATTTTCAGATTACCAACCTGCAAAAAATTGAGTGTTAGTGTAAAAGTGAAGAAGAAGGAAAAAAAACCACAAGAGCACGATTGACCTCTCCTTCCGTTTCCGGATAAAGTGAATTGAGATGCTCGTAAATTCCTCCGCGTATTGATTTTTTAGCTTTGTATGGGTATCGTCCAGACTGGTATCGTCTACATAACGATACCACCACAAAGGTCGTGAGGAGCAGCTATGATGACCTTTTGTTCCAAATCTTTTATTTACAAATTACAAACAATCGCAGAAACAGATAAACCCATTGCAGCACCATGGCCCGATTCGCTGGTAATTCTGTGCCATTGTAAACAAAATAGGTGCACCGTTCTTTAATGTTTGAAAACAAGCGTCTTATCTTGTTCCAAACGAGACTGAATATAATCATCAACGCTTTATCCACTGGGACTTGGACTGACGTGAACAGGGTTGACATAATGGTCAAATCTGGGTTGCCAGACTCTCGTTGAATAAAAATTGTGCAAGTTTAAAAGCGCCCTCTGTGGCAAAACCAAAAATATAGGGTAATATAATGGTACATCACTGTAAAGGAAAAACTCAATTCTTTTAAATGCCGTTTGTTTTATTACTTTTTGCCTTTGCAAACTAGAGATATGCTTCATTAAACACACATATTGAAAAACTCATTTGTGCCACTTTTTTAGAAAACTGATTAAACATTGGTTTTTGATATTCAGGGCCTTTTCTGTTCATTTGGTAATATTTGAAATATCATGAAACTGGAAGTCCTAATGAGTTTCTTAGGCAATTCAGGATATTCTATCCAAATACACGGACTCCTCGGAATTCGCCTGTCAATCGGTATGCGAAATATTTGGCTTCGGCGACAAGTACGAACTTAAATAAAGGAAATTCTGGTAGACCCAGGAGTGGAAGATCGCAGCTAAACATCGATGAAGTCCAGCGCGTGCAATTCATAATGATTCTCTGATAACATCAAGTAGAAACCCTTTGCCAAACATTTCGAGAAGTACTTTAAAATCGTATTAAAGGTTTAGATTAAGATTGGCACCCATACATCATAGTTTGCATGCACTCTTTGAAACCAGAAAACTTTCAAATGCGGTTAGAATACAGCCAATGGTTAGTTAATATCCAGCAAAGGTTTCTCTCAGATGTATTACGTGCTTAAAGTCCGAATGAGCAAGCCTTTTCAATGCTTTCCTATATTTCTAGGTGACTTACTCATATGAATGATCAGATCATTACATGATTAATGATATTGAGTAATTTGTATATTCTGGTCCTACAAATGAACATATTTGAACAGAACAGAAAATGCACTGAATATCAAAAAACAAAGGTCAATCTGTTTTTTGAAAAAGTGGCACAAATGGGTTTTCCCAAATTTGCGTTCAATGAAGCATATCTCTATAATAGTTTGTAAAGGCAAAAAGTAATGAAACAAACAGCATTTAAAAGCTTGGAGTTTTTCCTTTACAGCGATGTACCATTATTATATTACCCAACTCTTATATTACCCTAGTCTTTTGGTTTAACCACAGAAGGCGCTGGTCCATAATATTTTTCCCCCGTGATACATTTCCACCATATACACCATACGCATGCGCAATAACAACAGCCGTCATTTCGCCACATTTCATCCATGTGGCAGCTATCTCGCGTGACGACTCGCATGCTTAGGATCGAGGGTGTTGCTGACAACATGTAATATGACACCTTACACACGCAGGCCTACGATCTAAATACATCAGAAAGTGACGGTATCAAAAGCAGTAGAAATACTGATTCATGGTTCATAAGATGTTTATAACTTGATAGGAAAATTTGAGGCTTATAGACACACTGAACTTGAAATTTCTGATTGTTAGGTATCGCATAGAGGAAATTCATAACAGTGAAATTATAGTAATACGTTAAGAATATATGGGGAAAATATCACAGTGGATATCTATAAAGAGATCGTTGTATACACCTTAGACTTTGCCTTATATCATAATAGTTACAAACTGGCTCCAAAAAAATCGAGCTATTTTTGGGTCAAAAAATCAATTTTTTGGTAAAAAAAATGATTTTTGCTATTTTTGACGTATAAGTACACAAAATTAACTTCTTTCTATTAAACTTTAGGTTAACAATATTGAATGCTTCCGTAAAAAGTTACAGCTTAAATAAGTTGACATAAAACAATAAAAACAATAGACATTTGTGAACTAAAACACTTCATATCGCCGTTTCATTTTGTAACGCTTCAAAATGCAAATTATATATTGCCTTTACAAGACTCACTAGCAATCTATACACTGTTTGTAGCGCCCCAAGAAGGGGTATTCGCACAGGGGACCAACGGCTCAACGGGATTTCCGAACCACGGATCAATTAAAGTTTCTTGCCAAGGAAACAAGGAGACGCAAACCGCCTGGCCCAGGGCTCGAGCCTACAACCTCTGTTTTACGAGACCCGTGCACTAACCGCTCAGCCAAGCTCCCCTCTCATGAAAGGTAATTATATTCAATTAACTTCTCAAATGTGCAGTACACAAAATGAGTTGGTATAAAATAATGAAAATAGGAAAAAATCCCCTTATATCTAAAATTGGTGATCTGCCTCATGATTACTAGGTTCGGCCCAGGGCCGTACGAAGACATGTAAGCCAAGAGAGAAAACACATTTACCGTGCCGAAATTAATCAAACAAAAATCGATATAAAACCTTGATGTTTGTGCTGAAATTGGCTTATTTTGACTAAACATTTACGGAACAGTAATCTCAGGACAACAAAAGTAGTAAAATATCGGACCGATATTTTATATTCGTCCCGCCAGCGTCCCGCTTTTTCGAGCCAGGGGGGCAAGTGAAGGGAAAGGGCACTGAGAAAAAAAAGAAGAAAGGGCAGGGGAAGGGAAAGGGAGGAAAGAAGATATTAAAGGGTAGAGGGAAAGCCTTAGCGGCCGCCACCTTACATGAAGGGGCGCTGAAATGACTTTTTAAAATACAATTGACAAGAGCTCTCTATAGTGACTCAAAAGCGCCAAAAACTGAAAGCTTCCGGGTTACGCACCTAATTGCTCACACTAAGTTCAACATCTCTAAGTTGACCCTTTTGCCTCCCTCTCAAGTCACAAACCTCACCCCTCTATACCCCAATGAACCCCACTCATTCAGTTACACAAATTTCACACCCATTTTCCAA
>JXSR01S019194.1:47471-64175 GCA_000969725.1 Ophiothrix spiculata | reverse complement strand
TTCTAAACCATTTTTCAACGTTGATAAATGGTTTAATCCTGGTTGATTTCGTAACACTTTTTGGAAAATTTGAACCATTTAGTATCAACGTTTATTAAATGATTAATCAATTCACAATGTGACAAGGCCTATTTGGTGTTGGATTAAAGTATAGAGTAAATGGCACTCGTGCAGACCTGATAGACTTTGTAGCTATGAGGCTTGTCAGCAGTGCAAAAGTAAAATAGCAGATTATATCTCATTTTGTCATTTTGTTGACTTGATGATTTGAGGATCTGCTAACAATTTTGCATTTCGTCTTAATTGTGAGCAGTGGACGATACTAAAGAGCATTAGATGAAATTCCAAGGACCCTGTGCTGTGATTTTAAATTGACAGCGATGTAGCACCGACTAAACCTTAAATATAATTATAGTTGGTTGACCTTATTTTTTAGATTCGCACAATTTGATGGCTGCTGAGCTGTCCAAGGTTATGCTCGTGAGTGCACTTTTTGCACAGGGGGCTTTAAAAATTACATAAAATTTAGATTCCCTTTCCAGATGTACTTGAGAAAATGTATTACAGGACGTTGGGCTTCATACTTTGATTCAAACAGAGTTTATGTTAAAATTAAATTTAACCAAACAAATCATCTGTATTTAGGGGTATTTTGCAGCCCTGTAAATCATATTTTTTTATTTACAAGAATTAGTGATAAACATTTGTTTGATTTCTTTTCTGGTTTGCAAAAGTGAATGGATGAAGATCAAATATTTTTGATGGCATTAATGACAAACTAATTCAATCCTCCTCGTTGCATTATTATTATTTCCAGGTGAAGGTTGCTTACATCCGCAATTTGACCCCAGAAGCCACAGAAGAGAAGATCAAGACTCATTTTGAAGAGTATGGCAAAATTGAAAAGCTCAAGAAGATTAAAGACTATTGTTTTGTTCATTATGAAGAGAGGGATGCTGCAGTCAAGGTAGGGATTAGGCCTAAAATAAAAAATTGAAGGTCGGTTGGTCGGATCTTTTTATTGTTTTTATTATTTTTTTTGAAAATTGGTCAAGAATACTTGGTTTAAAATAGTTTAAATAAATGTGTGTTATATTTATTCAAGATTAGTGTTTGTTTCATGCAAATATATAGCATTTTGTAAATATTGTTATAAACTCAACCCAAATATCATTCTATTACCGAATTCACTGTTTAGCAAATGCTCACAAAAAAAAAGGTGACCCTAAATTTTGCAAATTTTGGGTTGGTAGCAAAGGGCAAGTTAACAACTTTTTTTAGGCCTTATTTACGAGCTGAGTTTCCAAAAGAAAACATTTCTTTTTATATATATTTCATACTGGCCAGGTTTTTTTCATACCATTTATGTCCAAATGAAGAAACATTAATTAAAACACAATCATGATTTCTATTTAACTCTTTAACACGTCACAGCCCAACAAAATCCAACAAGCAAAGCAAAAATCAAGATATTCACCCAAGTACAAATACGTCGGAGACTGGGGATACAGATGGGCACGAAAATGCTGCCATGGCAGGCCATACTTGGTGGCTTGCCATAGCTTGACATAAGATCGGGATGCGAGAGGTCGGGGGTTTGAATCCCAGGGGAAATAGGAAATTTTTGTATGACGTATTTGGACTTGGACAGTTTTTAAGCGTTTGGGAGTTGGGGTTATTTCAGCATCTGTTAATGTGCCAAAATGAAAATATATAGTACCTACGGACCCTAATTATTGCTAGTAAAACGATTTTTTTAGGCATTATGATTCATCAATCTAGGAATTTCTGGACAGTAGTGGTAGAATTTCTCATTTTGCAGAAGATTACGAGAGTTCTCTTGTGATTTAAAAAAACGATAGTTTTAATTTTGACAACACATTTGAATCCCATTTGACACATATAGACCAGGCACAGAGTTATGCATAAGGGAAGACTAATAAACTAAATGGCAATGTGGTTCAGATACCTGCACTAGTCAGAACAGTCTATTTCACCAATCGATAATTTCTTTTATCCACGCATTTGGTTGTTTGCTTGTGTAATGTATATTTTATCACAGATCAATGTTTCCCACTGCCTCAGAAAACTTAGTTTTTGTAAGAAGTCCAGATAATCGAGTGGAAATGATCAAGACAGTACGCTTTTCGGGAAACTGATGAAAATAGGCAGCAAAAAAGAAAAGAAAAGAATTTCAGCAGATTTTCTGTTATAAAATTTGATCGCCTTGATCAATTTCAACAAGTAAGGTGTCATTTTAAAGCTTAGAAAATGCTGTAACAGATAAAATGATAAAAATCAAAATTGATATCTGTAAAGTCCCCTCTTCCGGGGTGAGCCAACACATATTATTTAAGAAATTTCAGGTCCCACCTCCATTGGGAATGCATTCTCTGAGACATTTACAATCACCATTCTCATTGTACATATATTAACTCTAATAAATTTGTTTCCCATTGCATTGTGTTTGCAGGCCATTGAAGAAATGCATGAGAAAGAGTTTGAAGGCAGCACCATTGAAGTGTCATTAGCCAAGCCTGCTGTAGATAACCAAAAGAAGAAGCAAAGGCAGAATCGGGGCGGATTTATGGGCCCAGGGTAAGTAATTGTAGTAAATATTTGGAATAGTTTGTCACATGAGTGCAAGGAAGGCGTATCTGCAATAGAGGCCTTTTTTCATAAATTTTCATTGGATGCGTATAATGTCCAGTCTTGAGTCAGTGGCTCGCCTTGAAATGGTTCTTCAGGTGACAGTGTCACTTTCAAGAGCCACTGATATATGGCGGGGAAATCTTGAGTGATTGTTCACATTCTATTGATAAGGTGTTAAGTAAATGACATGGCAGCCACTGCAGATACGACTTTCTTGCACTCGCATGACAAATTAAGCTTTCATGCTTTTGTAGTAGCTTTGTTGCTGAGTGATGTGCATTTTACAGATATTTGTCGCTTTCAGCTGTCATCAAGGCAAAGCTGCATGTCGCAAATAAAATTGATAACGGCAAAAATGTTATGTTTAGTTAATAGTAATGCTTACACCTACCTGTATCAATTCACGATGTGACAAGGCCCACCTATTTGGTGTTTGATTAAAGTATAGAGTAAATGGCACTCATGCAGACCTGATAGACTTTGTAGCTATGAGGCTTGTCGGCAGTGCAAAAGTAAAATAGCAGATTATATCTCATTTTGTCATTTTGTTGACTTGATGGTTTGAGGATCTGCTAACAATTTTGCATTGCATCTTAATTGTGAGCAGTGGACGATACTAAAGAGCATTAGATGAAAATCAAGGACCCTGTGCTGTGATTTTAAGTTGACGGTGACGTAGCACCGACTAAACCTAAGTTGGTTGACCTTATTTCTTTAGATTCGCACAATTATGGCAAGATTTTTAAGGCGAAATGAATTCCTTCTTGCAAAGCGACATAAGTTTAAGCTACAAACTGTAAAAATATGCACAAGTGTGTTCAGTTCATGAAACAAGCAACAGGTACAAAGCAGTAAACTACAAAGTATGAAAGCAGCATCACAGGTGAATTCTATCTCGCCTGTGCTTTAAAAAGATGTGCTAGTGACGTTAAAAATAAAGGGAAATTAAGGGTTTGAATGTCAAAGTTTGGTATATGTAAAAATGCTATTTATCATGGCAGTGAGATACACATTTTCACTTGCACATGTGCGCAGATGCAGCGTTAACCATATGAAAGATGCCACACTAAAAAACTTTTCCTGAGAATACAAGGCACATTGCGGCTGTGAAAACTTGCTTGGCAGTGGAAATAGTGCTCATTTCAATCAATAAAGCAGACATGTGCAGCGCATCGCAGGTTTTATTGCTTCAAGCCCACCCATCTAAACACTGCCATGGAAAACAATTTTTATGGAAATGGCCTAACATTATTTTGAATGACCAAACATTTTGGAGCTTAAATACTTGTCTAATGACAATTAACTTGACATTTATGCGGTGGAAGCCTACAGACAACCACACCACCTGTTTAAGTTGGACTGGATCATCCCAGAAATTTATGTGACCATAGACTAATTTCCTGAGAGAATACTGTGTTAGTAAAACCACACCACCTGTTTAACAAAGACTAGATTATCCCTTCATTTTATATGGCCATAGAAGAATTTCCCTTATATAATTTTTTTTTATAGAAAATATGCTGTCATTGCTGTGTCAGTAAAACTGCATCATTAAAGTGTATTTACTATTCATCTTTTCCTCTAGGGGTCCTCGAGGCAGGGGTGGAAATCAGCGTGGCAGAGGAGGTTACAGAGGACCCCTTCAGTAAAACTGCATCATTAAAGTCTATTTACTATTTCATTTTCTCTAGGGGTCCTCGAGGCAGGGGTGGAAATCAGCGTGGCAGAGGAGGTTACGGAGGCTATGGTGACCAGTATGGGTATGGTGGAGGCTATGGCTTTGGCGGAGGCTATGATGACTACTATGGTGGTGGCGGCTATGGCTATGGTGGCTACGGTGGTGGTTATGATGAATACGAAGGATACTATGGTGGCTATGATGGTTATGGAGGCGGCTTTGGTCCACGTGGCGGTAGAGGTGGTCCACGTGGTGGTGGCCCAATGCGAGGCAGAGGTGGTGGTCCAAGAGGTGGCCCACGAGGTGGTGGAATGCGTGGAGGCCCACCTAGAGGGCGAGGTCAGCGCGGAGGTCAACGTGGGGGACGTGGTGGTCGCGGAGGCAACATGGGTGGCAAAAGAAAATTTGAAGGATCACAGCAGATGGACACCAAAAGACGCAACACTCAAGGAGGCCAGTGGGGAGCTCAACCCATCGCCCAGCAGCCATTGAATCAGGGCTATGGTGGCTATGACTACAGCAGTGGCTACGGTAATGACTCGTGGTCATCTGACAACTACTCTGGATGGAACTAGACCAGTCCCTCCTTCCCTCAACCAACTTCAATATGACCAGCCAAACACTTCATACAATCTGATTTTGCATCCACTTGGTGATCATACTCCAGGTGAATAACATTAAAAGTTTGACATGATTTGACCCAATTTATATAAAACACCCAACTTGATCAGATCAATCAGTAGGATGTTAAAACCCTCAAAATTTACATTACTAAGAAGAAAAAAGGAAGTAATTTTTAAACTTTACAGTGACTGAACTCAAAATTGATAGTAAGCAAATGCCAAAACAGGTCTATTGAAGAAAAGAAAATTGTAGATTTTGTAAGATATTTTTTACCCAGGAGCAGAACTATTTAAAATAGTGACATTTCGAGTGCACATTGGCACTTTATTGATCAGGATATTAAATGTTTACTATACGTGTATGTGTTTATTAGTGATCGTAACCAAGAAAACCATGTCGGACGATAATGTTTGAAAAAAAAAACCTCTTTGCAAAACCTGCCACTGAATTGATAGAAATCTACTTTTTTTTGCCATTGGTTTTCAGATGTCACATATCTGTATATTGAGCACAAACTTAAACAATCTTTGAAAGAGACTGCAACGGAAAGAGTTTTGTAAAATATCAAGTTTGGTACTTGTGGACCTTTAATTGTTCAGCTATGTGTTTTAAACAAATTTTAGTGTAGATCATGTTATTGTCCTTGTTATTTTTATTACCCATATAAATGAAATGGTACGAGCGAAATTCGGTATAAAACGACAAAATTAATGTGTAGTTTATTAGTTAACATTGTATTCCTCCAAAACCATGAAAACTTAACTATTTTGTGTGTAAAATTTAAACGAGATTTCACCAGGATTTAATAAATAGACTTGTTTTAAAGCAAATTGTGTATGAGAAACAAAAAATGTGTAGCAACAACTTATTTTTGTTTGAATTTGAATTTATTAAGCATCAAAAGTGTTTATTGCGCCTTGTTTTTGTTAAGATTTTCACTTCAAGATAAGAGATTACATACGAGTTTCAACAAGTAAACATACTCATGAGTTATACGCTAACTTATTTGGCACACTTCTTCATGCATTTGTTTGAAACTTGTTAAAGTATGTTGGTTTGAGAGTTGATGGTCCTCGTGTTAATCCTGCATGTTTGGTCGTCCCACATGCCTTGTTTTATGAAAGTTGCATCGATATGACCATACACTTTAGGTCATCTCATGCATGCTTGTCATCAAGTACCCTAAATGAATTCAAAGTTTGCCTACAGGGATAGAATTTTGCGCAGAGTTGCTTACTTTGTATGGAATATTATACTATATGCGTGAGTCAATCTGGACCATAGATATAGAAGGGATTCTGGACTTAATGTAACACTGGCATCTGCATGGAGCTCAGTTGGGGTGTTCACGTGCACTTAGTTCCCCATATAAATCAACTCCGGGCTCCGGACTGCATTTGAGATATTGTTGCGCGTACAGACTGCACAATTATATTTATGTGAATGATACGCCAAACTACACTTGAGTTTAGTGCATGTTTTCAATTTGTACATGTGTCCCGCCCCAGCAAAAGGATGGAGTTACGATATTCGAATAGGAGAGGCACTCAAATTCTTAGCGACTAGCTGGCAATTTTAAATATGAGTACCAGGGGTAGAATTTCGTTTGAGTCCAGGTGGACTCTCCCTGGATACAGTTTGTGTGAGTCTTTGGACTCTCTTCTGTTCAGTTTGCTGAAATATATTAGTTTACGAGAATCTAGCTGGACTCGCTGTGGTTTTGTTTGTGCGAGTGGACTCACGGACTTGCGCCGAAATTCTAGCCCTGAGTACCTTCCTCGGGAGCGAATATCGTATGCTTCTATGTGATCGCAGCCTTACAGTAGACATCAGACATGCTACCATGAACAACATGTCGGAGCAGACAACTGCATCCTTTTGCCACGACAGGACATTATGACAAGATGCTGTGCATCATTGGCTAAAACCAGAATACCCAAATTCAATCCCCATGCCAGAATCTGGGTCGCGAGTCATAGATTTCCATTCTAAATATGTGATCGCTCAACCCATAAGGGGTGGACTTGCAGAAATTTTATCATTTCATCTGTTATAGCATTTTTAAGCTTTAAAATGACACCTTGTTGAAATCCAGGTGATCAAATTTTACAGCAGAAAATTTGCTGGAAATTATAATTTATGTTTTGCTGCATATTATCACCAGTTTTTTGAAGTGTTCTGTCGCAAAGTTCCCCATTTTGGGGTGAGCCATCACATACACAGGGGTGTGAGAGTTAAGCTTTTTAGCTGAGCCATCACATATATAGGTGTGTGAGAGTTCAGTTTTTTAGCTGATTTCAGCTTTTTTAATGGCTTCAATAGAGCCATAATTTCAGTTTTTTCTTTCATTTTCAAAACCTGCTTTTGGCATTTTTTCACCATTTTCAGCTTTTTTTATCACATGACTCTCACACCCCTGCATATATGATCATGTGTGCTTTTATTTGCGAGAGTGAACCCTCTTTTGTGTGTTGAATTCCTACCCTTGGTATAAATAAATCGGCGCTCATATGCTGCTTTTGACTTTACAATTTCCTTGATGGTCGAATTAGGGGTATTATTAATGGAAGAAACTGGTAGATGTTTATACACTAACACGTTTCTTTTTCTCTTCTCTTCCCTCGTTCCTTTCCTTCCCCTCCTTCCCTTGAAGATGAGAAATAGTCAATTTTTGCAAATATTTCCAAAATTTTGACAAATTTACCACATTTTGTCTTCATTCATTATTGAGAAACCACACATCTCAATTCTTTGAAGTGTTGCGATAATAAAATATTGTAATTATGAGTCATCGAATTGATGGCTGGTTTAATATTTCAGCCAATTGTATTGCTTTCACAGCATTGTTAATTGGTTATCATTTTAATGTAAAGTAAGACAAAGAAGATAAAAATACCAGAGAAGACTAAAATGCCAAAGGAATTACAAAACAGAAGATAAATTATTACCAGAGCAGAAAATTACACCAAAGGAATACTAACGTGTAACATATTCATGGGACAAAACAGTGGAAAAATACCACCACTATGTCTATTTCGGATCGGTAAAATTATATGCCGATTTTTTTTCCCAACACATTTAATTGCTTTCTAGATTTGTGAACATGACTATTAAAACTGGATGAAACAAATATCCAATTTATGTTGATGGATTTTGGAAGAATTTTTTCACTAAAGTCCCAGTCGCCTGATTCCCTAGATGCCGGGAGCTACTGGAGAAGAGGGACATGCAGATGACATCACCGAAGAGAACATCGTTTTATGCAATTGATAAAAAACAGTTTTTAGAACAGAAAGAGAATTTAAAATCTGAATGCAGATTTTGTGCTTTGTCCAAAAATAAAAATCTGTACCACAAATTTTGTTT
This sequence comes from Ophiothrix spiculata, assembly GCA_000969725.1. Taxonomy (NCBI): domain Eukaryota; kingdom Metazoa; phylum Echinodermata; class Ophiuroidea; order Amphilepidida; family Ophiotrichidae; genus Ophiothrix; species Ophiothrix spiculata. Next base: position 55,855 of record JXSR01S019194.1, on the reverse strand, counting down.
TACTAATACATTTAGCATGTATATTTTTTTTGATAACCAAGTAAATGCGTTTCCATCCATATTTTTTATGAATTAAAATATTGATGAAACTCGGTACATTCTATTATTTAAAAATTGGAAAAAAAGATCAATTTTGAAGCAAAGTTCGAGTTTCAAAGTTTTCTTTTCTGCTTACAAGGTTTGAACAACTACACAAATTGGAATAAAATTATGCTGAAATCAAGAAAATTTACCAAAAGCAAGGATGATTTTTCTGCAATTTTTATTGGCTTGCCATAGAAACAATGAAACATTTTGCTTCATTGCTCGGAACAATTACTTCGGCATAATTTCTCAGCGGATGCATAGGTCACATGATGGTCTACCTGGATAATGATGCTAGCACAACACCGGCCGAGGATAAATAAGCAAATCCTGACGGGCTGCTTTTGAGGTATGTTGGATAATCCATCCAAATAATTAGGTTTTTACACTTTTAATTAGTGGAAACTTGAAACCCAAGTGCTGGGGACATTTCTATTGCCTGCAGAGTTTAATAATTTGGTGGAAAGCTCGAGTAATTTCGGCAAAGTTTTGTGTTTTTGGTCCTGAGATAACCTAGACCACTTGTTCAAAGCACTTAATATCATGCAAAGCTGACTGTGTTAGGAATTTTTTGTCTTCAAAATCCGTTTGGCAAATCGGTTAAATCAGAGATGCCGCATTTTTCAATTGGTTTCAGCCTAAATTCAGATTTTGTTATTGGTTGTTTCGTGTACAAAGTTATAGGCAATTTTGGTTTGTCGCATTCTTTCATAAGTATTTCTGATTTTTTGAACACCAATGAGTGGCATCTCTGACGGTATTACTTGATTGACTTTTTGTCATTATTGAAAGAGGGATGTCAGTTTTCCTGTAATTACAGGAATTCCTACAATTTGTATGATTTTCCCCAACAGATTTATGTGAGAGTCAATATTCAATCATTTTCCTTCAAAAATTGTTGCCGACCAGTGGCATCCCTGTTGAAGAACCATTTTGTTTTGCCAAAATATCACAGGTGTTGGCAACGGGTTTGGAAAGCCTGAAGAAGTTGGCTAGTACCACAATTCCTCTTGCAACATCTGCTCCCTGGAACAAAAATGACATTTTTACATGGCGTATTTATGGCGTCTGGTTTCTGTTTGGATAGAGAATTATGTAAAACTCTAGAGCTCATTGGGCTATTCCAGAAATTAATGGTACACCCTCTAAAGAATGTGTTCACCTTTTTGCTTAACATTTTGGGAATTCCCAGGCTTTGATTTACATGCCTTCCCGTGCCTTTACTAATTTAGCTGAAAACGGTATGGAAAAAATGTGGAAATCCCATGCCCTCTCTACCTACATCAAAGAAAATGTAATATTTGTTTTGGGATTTCCCATTACAAAATATGACAATTTTGGAAATCCTATGCCTTAAGGGGGTGTAACATTAATTTCTGGAATAGTCCATTAAGAGGTTATTTTGGAGTTTGTCGACCTTCGAGACGCAGTCTTTACACACGCAATGCACAATGGCACGTGCTAGAGACCAGGGTTAGTCAATACGCTGGGCGTTGGTGGGCGGGCAGGTCACCCGGCACTCATAACCCTTAAAGCTCCCAAAGGTTACAACTGGTTACAAGAGAAAATAATCAAAACCAGCCCGAGTCCGAAAACATAGACGGGGTCCTACACTCGCGGTCTAAAGTTCTTCCACACAAACACTTTATTAAGCCATATCTCACAAGGCATTTATAAGGAAACTATCTGGAAACTTATGTTGCTTTTGGTCAGATCTCATAGGTAATCTAGTTAAAGTGTAAAATTGAGCTCCGAATGGGATCAACCCCCTCACGTACGGGTAGGGGGCAACAACACAAATGGGTCGAAAAACAAGATTTTTAGGTCAAATTTGATTTGACAATTAATGCCTGGGTTAAGGTCACTTAACCGCTCAAGTTGAGTGATCATATGGAATTTGTTTATTTTAAGAGTGACAAGCAGGCGATTAAATGTTCTGGTCACGCTTGACTTCGCCAAGAGAATGCTTGGAAGCAAACGCAAAATGATCCTTCAACGCCCCACCAGTTTACAAAAATAGGGATAGTCACACCACCATCACAGAATAATATAAAATTTTTCCATAAAATTTTCAGGAAGAGACATACCATTCCTTTAAGGTAGGTATTCCACAGGAAGGGTCAGTAACTATATAAAGCAATTATAGTCTATCTCAGTACCTTTTCCCCCGTTCGCGGGTTTTTTCTTGCCAATGCTTGTTAAGCACTTCTGCGTACGGATGCACTTATTTACGCACGTATTTGCAGTGCGTGATTTGTTGAATTTGATTGTTTACGCTCACGCTGTTGGCGCGCGCGTTAAGAGTGGCGTACACGACACGATCTGAAAGGAAAAACAACTCTGAGAAAGAGTATAATTGTAAAGTTTCATTTGCATATCTTGAGCCAAATTAATGCTTCAAACAAAAATATATTTGAGGGTGACCCATAGAAATGTATAGGATATTTATTTTAAACAAAATACTCAAATAATTCAGCACTTTTTTGACCATATCTCTTCAATAAAACATAATATTGGCTCCAAATTTACAGATGTTATGAGAAAATATGCGTTTTCATGTGGTATCAAAATCTCAATTTGATTTTTTGAGTGAAAGTTATCGGAACACACCTTTAAAACTGTCCGCTGTCCACATTTCTTGTCCAGAGCAAATCTCGGAAACCATATGCCCTATGTTGATGATATTTGGTGAGTTGGTAGGGTTGAAGCTGAACTGGTGCTGCATACAATTTGAATGCAAACTATGCATATGAAGTACCCAATTTGCATAATTTATGCGTATTTTTTATTTTAAGTACATCTAAACGCTAAGGGCTATGGTAATGAAACTTGGCGACTTGAAGGGGTTCAGGATTAGCACACACTACGGGGCTTATGGGGGGTGCGGTGAAGGTCATTTAAGGTTTGAGGTCAAATTTCAAAATTGTTCAAAAAGTTGACCTAAGGTAATCCAAGGTCATTTTGAGGTCGAAGTCATAACTCATTAATCCCTGACCCCACATGGATTTAACTTAGACCATAGAAAGTGCTTGACCCAAGGGCAACGTCAGTCAAGGTCAAAAGGTCAAATTTCAAAAATGGTCAAAAAGTTGCCTGGAGATGCATTCAAGGTCAAAAAATGTATCCAAAGGTCATCAACATGTTAAGTTCATTGGCAGTCAAGGTCATAGCCATAAATTCTGAACAAGTACCTAATTTGATTAATATGCGTTTTGACTCACCTGAACATGGTGAGGAAGAGACAAATCAGTCACTTTTCTGTGTGCTGTGCGCTGTCTGCAGCATATGCGGATCCGAAAGGCCTATGGTAACAATTAAAACTTGATGACGTGAAGGGTCTCGGGATAAACTTGCCCTGTGAAACTTTTAGGGGTGTGGTCAAGGTCATTTGAGGTCAAATCACTAAAAAAGTTCAAAAATCCTGTTCAAAAAGTTGACCTGAGGTCATCAGATGTCATTTCAAGGTCATGGCTATAACTCATGAACCCTTTGCCCAATATGGATTAAACTTGGACCAGAGCTCTTTTTCAAATAAAAAAAAAAAGTCTTTTGAGATCAAATTTTCAAAATATTCAAGAAGTTGACTTGAGGTCATTTCAAGGTCACAGCTAAAATTCATGAACCATTGACCGTGCATGGAATAAACTTGGACCATGGATAGCACTTGACCCAACCCAAGCTCAGTCAAAAGGTCATTTGAGGTCAAATTTCCAAAATGGTCAAAAGTTTACCTGAGGTAATTTATAGGTCTGGAAGATGAACTAAGGTCAATTCAAGGTCGCAGCAATATCTTATGCACCCTCAGACCTTAAATAGCCTTTTTCTCGAGGTTGAGGTCAGTCAAGGTCATTGAGATCAATTTTCCTAACTGGACTAAAATGTTGACAACGGGTCATTGCAAGGTCAAAAAACGACCTCATTGGAATATCAAAAATGACTTCAAGTCATCCAAGGTCATTTTGAACACTTGACCCCACATGAAACAAACTTTTTAAAACCTTGGTCAACATGGAACAAACACCAGTCAAAAGGTGACCATTTACATTAGTTTTTCATTCTAAGTGGAATCTAGGCTAGCCCCTTTAACATACTTGCCAACTGTTCCTATTTAAGAGGAACGGTTCTGATTTTGGCAAAAGAAAAAGGTAATTTTTACCAATCCGTTCCTCTTTTTGTGAAACTCACCCTATAGTAAAGTATAGGAAAATGGGAAATGTTCCTCTTTTTGGACAAAAATGTGCCCATTTGTCCCTCCTTACAGTTTTCAAATGTTGGCAAGTATGCTTTAAGTGTTGTACTGTAAAGCAACAAAAACAAACCAGTAATTTGATTGATATTCACATTCACTGTGACATGTGTTGTTGAGCCTTGAAGCGTTGAGGGTCACAAAATGTGTTGTGTTGGTAGGTTCATAAAATTTTCCAACTTTTTGATTATGGGGGTCAAAAAAATATTGCAGAGTTTCAAACTTTTTTTCCCTACATGTATACCTCCTTCCTAGGGCGTCGGAAGGAAAATAAGTGACGAAGCCCCTGGTAAAAGTTGTATGGCATGTCACATGCCCGTAAGTTATCAAAAATAATGAAATAACCAACCCCCATAAAAATTCATTTTCTTTTGGCCGACAAGTGGTGCGACCAAATCTCACATAGCCTACATGATTCCGATGCCCCTGCCCCTTCCGAAGAAAATTCCAGTCCCCCCCCCCCCCAACCAATTATGGTGCGTTTACACTGTGACGACTTGTTTCGACGGAGGGTAAATGTATTTGCAACTATACTAAAAAGTTGTAACTTAAAACGACTGATAGTAATGATAGCTTACGTAGCTAGCAGCGTGTATGAGCGTTAACTGACTTTAACAGGCGTAAATTCAAAAGCGCTATTCACAGGTCTACGTTGCTTGTCGTTACCCCAAGTCGTCAGTGTAAACGCACCTTAAAGAAGTGTTTCAAGGCATTTGAAACACTTCCTGTCTCGCCCATAGATTTACAGGGGAGATACAAGGCACGCTGTCATATTTATTCCGGCATGGAGACAAAATTGGCTGTATTCAGGTTTTTGATGATCGCTTAATACCCATGATGCATCGCGTCTTGTCAATTAATGCGCGAATATTTAAAACATGTACATACGCTTTGCATGCAGGTTGGCGTATCATTCGCGTTATGTATTATATATAAGTAACAAAGTCTCGGCACTCGGAGCTGATATTAGGGGGAACCGAGGGAGTTGACCCGAATACCCCCAATTTGAGCTCCATGGCTGACAACGCCATTACAGGGGCTGGTATACAAAGCCTGGTTCATCCCTGCAAATCTATTGGTTTGCCTGAATATAGTGAGGAAGAGACACCAGTCACTTTTCTGTTCGCCGTCCCCAGCATATCTCCGGAACGGTAATGAAACTTGGCAGTGGCGTAACTAGACTTTTTGAAATGAGGGGGCGAGAAGCGGCAGACATGTTTCCAAGGAGGGTGAGAACAAAGCAAAATTAGGTGTTCTCCATAGACCCGTGTACAAAGTCAAATTTCATTTGGGGGGGAGAGGGTTTTGTCCCCCCCCCCTGCCCCTCTGGTTACGCCACTGAAACTTGGCGACAGGAAGGGTCTCAGGATAAACTCGTGCTGGAAAACTTGGGGCGTTGTCATGGTCATTTGAGGTCAAATCTCAAAATGTTCAAAAATTTGACCCGGGGGTCATCCAAGGTCATTTTGAGGTCACGCTCGTAACTCATGAACCCTTGACCCAACTTAAATTAAACTTGGGCCATGGATAGCTCTTGAGTCAAGGTCAGAAGGTCATTTGAGGTCAAATTTCCAAAATGGTGACAAAGTTAACCTTGGGTCATCCGAGGTCATTTCATGGTCACAGCCATAGTTCATGAATATTTGACTTCACATGGATTGAACTTGGACCATGGGTAGCTCTTGACCCAAGGTCAATTTGGGTCAAAGGTCATTTGAGGTCCAATGTTCAAGTCAAAAAATTGACTTGGGGTTATTACAAGTTCAAACATTTGACCTAAGGTCATTAAAGATTATTTCAAGGTCATAGCAATATCTTATGATCACTTGAATCTACATGGAGCAAAAGTGGATCCAAATTGGATACTAAGGCCTTTGCTCAGTGTTGATGTCAATCAAGGTCAAATGGTCATTTGAGGTCAAATTTCCAAAATGGTAAAAAAGGTTACCTTGGGTCATTTCAAGGTAAAAAAAAAACCTTAGATCATCCGAGGTCATTTCAAAATTGTGGCCTTAACTTGTAAACCCTTGACCCCAGATGGACCAAACTTCTTATATCTACGGTCCAACATTGAAAAAATTACCAGTAATGTGGCCTATTTGGATAATAAATTTTTCTGCTGAAATTGTTTATGAACCACCATCAGGCGAGACGTGTGGTTCGCGAACCAACTTGTTGGCAATTTTAGGCACCATAGTCAAGCCCGTAGCCAGGGGGGGGGTGCGGTGGGGGCGTCGTTGTACGGGGATGCTCAAAGTAGATTTCAGAATTTTGACCATATCTATACCTTGACTTTTAAAGCATGATTTTGAGATCCAGCTTTATACAATTTTTTGTCTCGCCTGAAAATTTTTCAGAAGAGACATTTAAACTGTCCGCCGTCCGCATTTCTTATCCGGAGCAAATCTCGGAAACCGTATGCCCTATGTTGATGATATTTGGTGAGTGGGTAGGGTTGGAGCTGAACTGGCGCTGCGTACAATTTGAACGCAAACTATGCATATGAAGTACCTAATTTGCATAATTTATGCGTGATTTGGTATTTTAAGTATATCTCCTACACCATAAGGGCTATGGTAATGAAACTTGGTGACACGAAGGGGTTCAGGATTAGCACACGCGCCGCGCCTTTTTGGGGGGTGCGGTGAAGGTCATTTGAGGTCAAATTTTTAAAATTGTTCAAAAAGTTGACCTGAGGTCATCCGAGGTCATTTTGAGGTCAAGCTCATAATTCATTAACCCCTGACCCCACATGGATTAAACTTAGACCATAGAACGTACTTGACCCAAGGTCAAGGTCATCTGAGGTCGAATTTCCAAAATTGTTCAAAAAGTTGATATGAGGTCATCCGAGGTCATTTTGAGGTCAAGCTCATAACTCATTAACCCCTGACCCCACATGGATTAAACTTAGACCATAGAAAGTACTTAACTCAAGGTCAGACAAGGTCATTTAGGTCAAATTTCCAAAATTGTTCAAAAGTTGACATGAGGTCATTTTGAGGTCAAGCTCATAACTCATGAACACCTGACCCAACATGGATTAATCTTAGACCATAGAAAGTACTTGACCCAACGTCAAGGTCAAAAGGTCGACATCTGGGGTCAAATTTCCAAAATTGTTTAAAAAGTTGACCTGCGGTCATCTTAGGTCATTTTGAGGTCAAGGTCATAACTCATGAACCCTGACTTTGACCATAGTGCTTGTTTACCAAATCTGAGGGAATTAACACCCACTGAATAATTATGTAACAATCAATTAAGAAAGCGCTCAATACGCATTCCCTACTCCTACCCTATCCTATTCCACCCCACAACTGAATGATTAAGAAGGCGGTCAATTCAGTAGGCAGTCGATACGCAGGCGAGACTACTGGTTCGCGAACCATGCTTGTCTAGTATAAGCACCCATTTCTATACCTCGAAAAGCATGATACTGAGATCCAGCTCTATACAATTTTTCTAGTATAAGCACCAAGCAAAATTTCCAAAATACACCCAATTGGGCGGGCGCATTGGGTCTGTGACGAAAACCCAATATACCAAAAATTGCCAAAATGCACCCCAAAACTTTGAGCACCCCATTTTTTGCGATTTTAGGGACTTGGGCTGAAATCCGAAAGGGGTAAATTTCTAAACTCCACCCCTACAAAATGTTTATCCCACCTTATTTTGATTTGCGCACCACATATTCGAAAATCGGTCCGATCGGCCATTTAATTAACGATGCATTTGAAGATGGCGCTCTTACATGTAATCCTATGGAATGTCAGTAGATAAACTTGGCCATATCTCCTAAACTAAGCAGAATTTTATTCGGAGCATATCTCCGAAACAGCATGCCCTACGTTAAGGATATTTGGTGACTGGGTAGACCTGGAGCCGAACTGGATCCAGCAACAAATTCGGCGCAAAATATGCTAATTAAGTACCTAATTTGCATAATTTATGCATAAAATGGTTTAAATGACATATTTTACAAACCGTACACCCTACATTCATGAAATTTGGTGGGTAGGTGAGGATAGAGCTGCGCTTGTGCCAGCTGCAATTT
>JXSR01S019194.1:19537-29807 GCA_000969725.1 Ophiothrix spiculata | reverse complement strand
CGTCTCAATCATTCATTAGCTTTGTGTTTCTACTGAACCAAGAGGAGACGTAAAAACATTACAACTTATAATATTGGCTTATTCAAGCCATGAGTATTTTTTTACATTTCTTTTTGTTTGTTTGTTTTTGGTATTTATCATACATTCAGGGGTGTGAGAGTTCAGCTTTTAAGCTGATTTCAGCTTTTTTATGCCTTCAAAAGAGTCCTTATTTAAGCTATTTTCTTTCAATTTCAGCCTGTTTTTGGCATTTTGTCACCATTTTCAGCTTTTTTCAGCTCTTTTTGTCATCTGACTTTCACACCCCTGTACATTCTTGGGTCTTGGGACTTGACATTTACGATTGGGCTTTGGGTACTTGCGTCTTATGCCCACACTAATCGAATCGTTATATTTTTCAGGTTTTAAATAGAAATTTTCAAAATTCATTACGAAATCTTCAGAATATCTATCATGTAGCTGTTTTGGTTTTTTTTTCAACCAATCACGTAGGACATCATAAGTATGCACATTTTTTGGCAACAAAATTTTCCGGCTTGCGAGTGGAAATTCTCTTGCATTTCAGTGCAATAAAAGTGATAAATAATTAACATATGTTCTCTGACAAAGTTACATTTCCATTTTAAATTATCTAATCAAATATAAAAGTGTCTTGTTAGTGCTAACCCTAATTACAAGTTCGAATTTGTTCGCAATAAGTTAACGTAAACGCGAACTTTACATTCTGGGTATGTGTTGACGAGGCGCTTTTTCTATCGGCATTTGCTAGAAAGTGTAAAATCAACGTCAGGAATTCTCGGAAAGTCGTGTTTTAAAAGGTCTAATTTGCAAACAGTGGTGTAATTCATCAACGAAGTGATTTGTAGAACTTCTGGATTTTTTGAAATATTTAATAATGTCCTTTTAAAACATTCTTTGCAGGCTATTGAAGAAATGCATGAGCAGGAGTTTGAAGGCAGCAATATTGAAGTATCGTTAGCCAAGCCACCTCAAGAGAATAAGGATAAGAAAAGGAGACAGATGCGAGGGGGCTTTGATGGTGGTTTCGGATTTGGTGGCCCAGGGTGAGTTCACAGCTTGGAATTTACAGGCATGATTATCTTCAGGTTTGTGCCTGAATTCGGCAAAATGCTTGGATCTTCACTGTTACAGTACATAAGTATTGGGAAATTCACATTTTTAGGCAAATTCAGGCAAAGTTACAAAAAGCCATAACCATCCCTGAATTTACATGTGGTTCGATTCTTGGCCTCGTGCTGAGTCTTGATATCCCTCAGTGGTGAAACCTATACAGGTACAAGTTTCTGCATGAGAATATTTTATGAAAGTAGGTAAAAATTTACAGTTGAAAACTTGGGCACATGTGTATACAGGTGTAAGTCATAAATATACCATGTAAGTATTTATTAGGAAACCATAAAATATAATCAGGTTGAATATAATTGGTCATTGCCTACGTCCCCAAAGTGCGTGTAATGCCTACACATGGGAAACATGAAAAACTATTGCACCCCTGTTACTGCACCCCCAGTAATCATATATCATTTCAGGTGGGAATTCGTTCGGGGGACCCAGAACAGTGGAAGTTTTTGGATAATATTCAGTGAAATATTTAAGAAGTATAGTAAAAATACAACATGGTATATTTTGGGAAATATTGAGAACTCCAGATCCTTTGGTGTTTGATACGTGTGTCCTACTTCCCTCCGCTTCTCTTCAGGAAGTAGTTACAGGCATCCTCCTCGGGATCAGTAATTTTCAATATATAATGTTGTATTTGTGAAAGTCACTGAAAAGTTCAATTTGAAATGGTCACAGATCTAGTAAGATAGTGCAATCCTCAGGTACTTCAGGTGAAGATTTACCCAATGGCTCTTCAATATATCTAGAGATAAAAGGGGTTTACGTAAAATTCCAAAACGTTTTGAAATCCCTCCTCTTGTTGTAGGGATGTGATAAAAATGTGACGCGTTACATCAAAGGTACAAGCTGTCAGCCAAGTAAGTTTCGAGATACAGGCCAATTAAGCTTGTAAATTATAAAGAAAATAATAAGAAAACAACCGTCTTTATTCATCACAACTTCGAAACTAAAACTTCAATTTTCACAAGCAATGTATCATTTTAAAGCTTATTTTGTCCTCTTACAAGTAACACAAAAATCTCAATTTTGTCCAAGGTAGACAACTTGTACCTTTTGATGTAACGCGTCACAAATGTGCTTTTAGCCTATTGCAAGGTTTCGCCATTTTGAGGAGAGTCTCGGCCTGGCTTGTGAGATAAATGGGAACCTACATAAATATGATTAACAGTTTGGTTCCCTCTTTCAAAAACCATTGACCTTGAAGTGAATACATCGTTATGTAACACACTAGTTCAACTGACTGTCAAATTGAAGCTCTCCCCGCAAAATGACAAACCGTGCAATCTAATGAAATAATGATGCCAATTGGCTAAAGAGGTCAACAATTAGCATAATATATAGATTATTTGCTTGAATCTTTCATTGATCGGAACATTGCTGTATGTACGGCACTGATTTTCATGAACAACAACCAAAACAGACCAAGTACTTGTTTTTCATTATGGTTAGTGCATAAAGTGAATAAATCGATGATCTTTTTTTTTGTCCCAGGTTTGGTCCTCGAGGCAGGGGAGGAATGATGCCACCACGAGGCAGAGGGGGGTTTGGAGGTGATAGGTTCCGTGACTTTGGTGGTTATGGTGGCATGGATGACTATTATGGCTATGGCGGCTACGGAGGCGGTTATGGTGACTACTATGATAATGGATACTACGACCAGAGAGGTGGCTATGGAGACTTTGGGTATGGTGATGGTGGCTACGGTCCCCGTGGTAGAGGTGGTATGCGTGGTGGTAGAGGCATGCGCGGTGGTGGCCCAATGCGTGGTCCTCGTGGACGAGGTATGGCTGGTGGTCGTGGAATGCGTGGAGGCGGACCCAGAGGTGGACGGGGAGGACCGCGTGGGGGTCGTGGTGGCCGCGGAGGCAACATTGGTGGCAAAAGGAAATTTGAAGGATCACAGCAGATGGACACCAAAAGACGCAACACTCAAGGAGGCCAGTGGGGAGCTCAACCCATCGCCCAACAGCCGTTAGATCAACAGAGCTACAACTATGACTACAACAGTGGCTATGGAAAAGACTCTTGGTCATCGGACTACGTCTCTGGATGGAACTAGACCAATCCACTTCGGATGGAACTAGACCAATCCACTTCTGTATGACCAGCCTACCTTCCTGCCAAAAACAACTCTGCTCCAGTCTTGATCTCACAACCACTTGGGAGAAATTCCAGGTGAATGAATTACTAAGAAAATGTTGACATGATCGACTCAATTTAATTAAAAAGGCACACTTTTTTTGATTAGGTGTCTGGGACAAATTTTCTGCACACCACACATATCAAATTGATAGCCCTTACAAAAAAATTTCAAACCAAAAATAAGGAAATAACTCTCGTCACAGTGACTGATTGAACTCAAAAATCATACACAGATTGATAAAGTTATAGATCAATTGGAGGAAACCAAATTGGTAGTGTATTATATTTTGACTTATGGAGCAGGAACTATTTAAGTGACGTTTCTAGTGCACATTGCACAAATTTATTCAGGATATAGATGTTAACTATTCTTGTACGTGTTTATTAGTGATATAGTCTTGTTCAAAATTGTGTAAGCCAAAAACTATGTCGGACGAAACTTGTAAAAAGTGCTTGCTTTCACAAAACTTTTTGCAAAATCTGCCTCTTCAGATATTTACTATTTTTCATACCAGCTTTTTCAGTTGTAACTTGTTACATCAGTACGTATATTCCAAACTTAACTATCAAGGAAAGCTTTGAGAAGACTTTTAAAAATGAAACCAGTTTTTCTAAATATTCAATCAAGTTTGGTAATTGTGGAAATATATTTGTTAATTGTTATGCCAAATTAATGTAGGTGTTTTAAACAGCAAATTTTAGATTAGATCATGTGATTATTCTTGTTATTATCAATTTGTTTTTAGCCATACGATTAAATGGTACCAGTGAACTTTGGTTACGACAAAATTTATGTGTAGTTTAATAGTAAGAACAAATTAATATCTGTACGGTATTCCAAAAACATGAGAACTTTAACCATTTTGTGTGTAAAATTTAACAGATATCACCAGAATTTCGATAAATAAAAGTTTGTTTCAAAGCAAAATAATTGTGTATGACAAAACTGAATCCAGAAGTCTGTAAGTATATTTATTAGTACAAGTCTGTACATTTTGGCTATTGTCTTCCAAGTTGCATATAAACAAAATTCAAACTTGCAATTCAAAAAAAAAAGTGTGCGCCATATTTTTATGTATTTAACCATTTTCACTGTGCGAGAGGGAGAGCAATTTTATATGAATTTTGTAATTACATGAACTTATCTGTGAGAGTACTTAAAAAATCCGCTTTTTGTAAACTACTGACAATTTGTTTCTGAAATGAGATAAGGTTTATGAAGTGTGTTTTAGCTTATTGAAGTTACTTATCCTGCATGGTTTAGTTTTTGAGTTTTCCCCAAGATGTTTTGTGTCAAAAAAATTGTGTTGGTATGATCATGTGCACGCATCTAAATGAATTTTAGTTAGCATCATGCATGCTTGTCAACATCAAGGTAAACATAGTACATATTGAGCATGTTGAAGAAAGAAACTTTTTTTTTTTTTTTTTTAAAGGGACTTTTCTGGATTCTACCTGCTACTTTCTACTTGTACAGGGTTTGTAGCAGTCTTTGAAATCCTTGAAAAGTCATTAAATACAATTTTGGTCACATGTCTGGAACACAAAAGTCTTTGAAAAGATGACTTTAAATTTAAATGTCATTGAATTCACTATTGTCTTGACACTATGAACCCGGTTGTAAATTTTTAAATCAATCAAACATAAATTATAGTAATTTAACCTACAATTAGTCCCCTGAATTTGTTGAATATTGAAAAAAAATGTTGAGTTCTTTACCAGTAGTTTCCTTTAATTTTTGGAATATTGAAAAAAAAAACGTTTTTCTTTACCAACTTGAAAATGGTGTGAAAACAGTGCTTATACATGTAGTTTCAAATTTTATAAATACCTCGTTTCTATGCATGTGATAAAACTAAATTATTTTTGATTGAATTGTTTTTAAATATTATTTTTAGTGGTTATAAATCTTGAACTGGTAAATTCATCTTAAGTACAAATTTAGGATTTAGAAAACACTGGACAGAGTCACACCACCACCATCACAGAATGATATTCTTTCTCAATTATCATTGTTTCTGTGTAGATTTTTTATTTTCTGTAGTTGTGTTTACTAAATTTTTAATGTATTTTTTTAATTCTAAATGGAATCCAGGCTAGTCCCTTTAATTCTGCATGATTGTATTTGATGTAGGATGTTTTGAAAGGTATGAGTGACTGTGATAAGAACACAGTGTGAGAGTACTAGACAAAAGAGCAAGCTTTATTACCAATTTTAGGGCAGAGATATTCATTTCATAAACAATCATATCATTGGATTCTTTAAGTTTATAATACTGAACCCATTTGCAACTATAATTATGATTTGCTATATAAACTGACTTTGTTAGCGTGAACTAACTTTAAATTTATAAAACAAACCCCAAACATGGAGCTTTTAATAAGCAATATTTAAAATGACTTTGTTTGGCGCAAAGTTCCCACTGATCACTTCATTTCAAGTGCCCAAATTGTCATTATATTTGCAGGGGTTCTCAAATAAATTTGTTGACGGGCTATTAAGGAGAAATGCCAGTTCAAAAATACAACATGGTGGCCCAAATTAGACCTTTTTCAATGCTTATTCTATATACTTCTTTATTCCAGAGGCGATTAAAGTTGGTGGGCCGGATTTGGCCCGCAGGCAACTATTTGAAAAGGCTGGGTCTAATGTGTAAACCAGAAAGGTTATTGGCCCTTCAAAACGGGAACCATGGTTTTGACCAATCACTACTCTGATTATATTTAGCACTTGCTGTTATTATCCAATTATAGCTCCATGTTTGGAACCAATAACACATTTAATTAACAAGTTAACTCAAATTCAAAGTCCTACGGAGGAGAATTTACTTTGTCGGATTTATGAGATTTCCAACAAGATTTGAATTTGAGTTGCGAGAAACTGGTAGATGTTTATACACTAACACGTTTCTTTTTCTCTTCTCTTCCCACATTCCTTTCCTTCCCCTCCTTCCCTTGAAGATGAGAAATAGTCAATTTTTTGCAAATGTTTCAAAATTTTGACAAATTCACAACTTTTCTTGTTTTTTTATTGAGAAACCAGATTGTTTTCAATCAAGTTTTGTGATTTCAACCAATTAATAATTATGGCCAGTCATTAAATTGATGGCTGATTTTATTTTTTTAGTCAAGTATTTTGCTTTTACAGCATTGTTATGGTAATGTCAACTTTTTAATGTAAGACTTAAGAAGATAAATTTACCAAACCAAAGTCGACAAAAATACCAAAGGGAATTATACTAAACAAGAAGATAAATTAAACCAAAGAAGATAAAATTTACCAAAGGAATTACTAAACACATGCGTGAGACAGTGGAAATATGTACCACTTTTCTGATTTTGGATCAGTGGAATTTTAAGCAGATTTTTCATCAATTTTGATGGCATACTAGATTTGTGAACATAAGTTAAAACTGGATGCAAAATCCAAATTATGGAATTTGGAAGAATTTTTTCACTAAAGTCCCAGTCGCCTGCTATCCTAGATGCTTGGAACTACCGGAGAAGCGAGACGTTCAGAGGACATCAAGACATCGCCGAAGAGAACACCATCAATGTGATACGATCAAAATCGGTTCAATTGTTTACAAAGGAAAGTAAAATTCCTTTGAAATTTGGAATCCCGATTTTAATCAAAACTTGGAAAATCAAAAATGTGCAGTTCGAACCACAGTACCAAAAAAAGGAATTGTTGGTTTATGTACTTTGCCAGTTTTGAAAGTCTTTTTGATCATGAGACCACCAAAAAGTTTCACTCAATGTATCACAAAAACCAATTCATATCAAATTGATCAAACTATCGAATTTTGCAGCTACATTTGAATCAAGTCTTCAAGAAGCCTTTGTAGAGCAATATCATGGGCCTACTAGCAATGAAAAAGGCTGATATTTATCTTCAAGAAGCTTTAGAAATAGACCAATATTGGGCCTCGCTAGGAAAAGGCTGATATTTATCTTCAAGAAGCTTTAGATATAGACCAATATTGGGCCTAACTAGGAAAAGGCAGATATTTATCTTCAAGAAGCCTTAGAAAATCAAATGGAGCAATATGGGCCTATAAGCTATGAAAAAGGCTGATATTTATCTTTAAGCTAATTCTACTAGAAAATTTTCCATCGTTTTCACCCTTTTTAAATGTGATTTTGGCTACATTGTATTACACAAATCTAAAGGCACTCATGATAGTCTGATCTGTAGTGGCTTTACTTTGCTCCATATATTCGATCATATCAGTTTCACTTTCTGAAACCTTTGCACAAAATGGTACATACTAGTACATATCAAAGTTCAAATGTTCAAAATTCTTTTCATTGTGGGATGTGACATGAAATTTATATGAATAGGCTTGAATGACAAGGCCAGAGAGTATAGGGTATGTTATAGATTCTATGTTGTGCAGAAGTATCAAAACATGTTTAAAATAACATTTTTACACCAATTTATGATAAAAGGTATTCCAAAATTTGGTGTTGACCCCCAAGCCATTGTTTTGAAAAATAGTACATCTCAACACAAACAATGTACCACAAATTTTGCACCAAGCAGGGGTCAAAGTAGCTTTAAAGCTATTTTGAGCAGAATTTGCCAAAAAACACCCTGATTTTCCATTGACTACGATTAACTTTCCAGTATTATTTTGCGAAAGTCAGAGTTAATCGCCTTGTTTCCAGGAGTATTTTGATGCCAAGGGCGATGTGGTCTGATAATTCCAAATATTAAAATATTAGGAACGTACTACTTGACCGCTCCACAATTGCAAAGTTTTCTAAAATTGACGAGCAATTGTGTTTATAAAATTAGCACAGTAGTACGTATTTCATTATGTACTCGTTGAAAAACAAAAAATGTGTACAATTTTGCCGTCTCAAAATGAAAAAAATTTACTATTGGAAGTTACAGTAATATTTAGTTTCCATTGAAACAAGTTGAACAATCATCGCACACAGCAATTACGCACGTCTTGATATGCTTCGGAATTTAATTGGAAGCAAAATGTGCATTACAAGACATCGAACTTTTGACCAATATTTTTAAAAATGAACATGTGTATTATACACAAAATAGTGATTGTTGATTCAAAAGTTAAAATGTTTTAACTTTTCATGCGAGATCACCTGGGACTTTTCGAGCGCATGTCGTATGGTGTTTGATACGAAAACGTGTTTGTTCACACAATATTTTTTGCTAAATCTTAAACATTTTCCCACTTAAATGCATGCCACAAAAGGTAGACGCCAATGTTTTGTTTTGAACCAGTCTCGAGTTAATGTATGGCAAATTTTGGCTCAAATCTATTTGGTGCCTCGCTATAATTGTTTAGGCAAGTATAGTCGGGTCAACTTGAACTGTCTGTTGGTATGCATGATTACACGGTGTTCCAACTAAAGTTTTTAAATTTGCGCCAATTAGGCCCTATAATAAAGTTGGAAAGGTGCTTGCGCCAAAATCGAGCTGAAGCTGCCAATTGACAAAAACAAAGCAAGAAAAAGCATCTTTTTCTCACAATGACAGAACCTGTTGCGCCAATTTCCAAAACTCCTGCACCAATGGCGCACCATACGGCCTTAGTGCTGATAACGAATCCCTGATAACACTGCATCATTATGTGTGCAGACGCGAGGTTTCAGACATCCACTGACTAGTGGAGAATATCATGCGGTGTAAAGAATAGAGGGCTAGACTCGGGCTTAAAACATTAGCCCTATTGCGTGTCCATGGATGGCAATGGTACTTTTATCATGTAAATTTAAATGCCAATTTCTGGTGGTTTGAGCAATCTGGCTACTGCATAAGTTTTTGAGCCCACCCCTGACCCTGTAGTTATGCAGGAAAATAGCGTGGATGCAGCATCTATCAAATTAGTGCTATGCCCTTGATCAGTCACTAAACTGAAATTACATAAAACCTGGCAAAACCCATATCTTAATTTAGTGGGTGTTGA
This sequence comes from Ophiothrix spiculata, assembly GCA_000969725.1. NCBI lineage: Eukaryota > Metazoa > Echinodermata > Ophiuroidea > Amphilepidida > Ophiotrichidae > Ophiothrix > Ophiothrix spiculata. The sequence goes on along the minus strand of JXSR01S019194.1, from coordinate 20,580 downwards.
AAGTTGTTATTAAATTATAGTTTACATATATGGAACATTCATTTATACAAAAAACACTTTTTAAGATGCTGGAACTGATACAGGGTGTCCAAAAAGTCCATGCACTTAAAATTGCATTGAAAAAAGAAACTGAAAGCAATTTCTTTGATACCAAGTACAATTCCATTGGCCATTTCAAAATATTCTAATGGGCAATGCCATTTTGTATTCCAGTAGCCGTTAGTTGCCCTCAGTGCCACAGTCACGGTTCTGTTTTTGACCGGTTTCTTTCTTCTGGCAACGCTCCGATGGCTTATATCTCGGAAACACTATGAACAATTTGAACCATTACTATGTTCCAAAAAAATTGGACAGATTTTGAACATAATAATGTTATATCATCTGACCCCAATGGGATCACAGGGTCAAAAACATTATTTTCACAAAAACTATTCAAACTCGTCAGCGTTTCGAGGTATGGTCGTCAAATTTATGGATATGAAATGTCTTGAGATCCTCTTACAATTGTAAATGAGAATTTTATCGGGGGTTCCCAGGGGTCAAATTTTGAACTTTGCCCGATTTTAACATTCAAAGTGTCAAATTGTTAGTCTTGACCAGCGATCAAAAGTGTCAATGGTGACTGTCATCTGACCCTTCCTTGAGTGGTCAAAAGAAAGGTCAAATTTTCAACTTTGTTCGATTTCAAATGTTGTCTCAAATTGTTCGTCTTGGACCAGAGATCAAGTGTCAGTGGTGACACTTGTCCTACCTTTCCCTGGGGGTCAAAGGTCAAAAGAAAGGTCAAATTTTCAACTTTGTTCGATTTCAAATGTTAAGGTCTCAAATTGTTCGTCTTGGACCAGAGATCAAATGTCAGTGGTGACTGTTGTCCGACCTTTCTCTGTAGCAGAGCTGTTAAGCAACATGTAGGATATGAATCGTGCACTTTGTGGTAAAAGCATGAAACTTTCCACAAAGTTCAATTAGGACATTTGAAACATTTTTGGGATATGGTACATATTGTACATCTTTCAAGATGGCCGCCAGGGGTCAATGCACTT
>JXSR01S019194.1:0-10316 GCA_000969725.1 Ophiothrix spiculata | reverse complement strand
GTTCCTACTGTGTATACAAAATAAAAGCTGGTTCAGCAAACCACTTGCATTTTGAATTGTACTTTCAAAATGTAACAAATAAAAACAGTCAAACTAAATATGCTTGAATACCGTACACATTTATTTTTATTCCATGTAAATTGGAGCATAGCATAGAGACATTTAAGCGTTCATGCATGCAGGGTGTGAAAAGAAAGTTTGTTCATGCCCCTTTTTAAAGTCGAGCACCGCCATGGCCAGTGGCTGAATTGAGGTGTTCGTATCTTCTGAATGGGCCTATACTCGAAACCTGGGGGTTACTCAAATTTGGTTTTGGTAGGGATGAGCCGCTGGGAAATGTGAAGTACAAATGTACTATCCATATATATATATCCCACTTTTCAAGAAAACAGACCCATCAAATACCACATTTTGCAAAGAAAAAGGACCCATTGGCATACAAGATTGCCTGATTTTGCTACCGAAGTTTGCGGCACATCCCCATAATCACTTCTGCACTGATAAGAACCCGTCCTGGGGCTCAGAACCATTGCATTTGCAATTATGACTGTTGTATTCCATATAGAGGCCTTAAATTGCTGGCGATTTAAACAGTGCTCTCTTCTGTAACTTGTGAAGTGAGCTACAGGGGAGTGATTTTAATCACCCTAATTATTATTTACACCTAATATGGGTGTGTAATTAAAAGCTCTCCAGCTCCTCGGCTCTGCTTCATTTTAGGCGAGTGATGGCTCTCACTCTCAAAAGACGAGGCCTGTATTAACACGTAACCTGATAACATGAAATACCTGATAACACACAGTACTACAGTATATTAATTCCTAAGATTTAATTGTACATTTGTTGGATAACTAAGCAAAGTTAGGGGTAGGAGAAGTCGACAGAAGCATGTCTGTAGAAAGAGACCGTCTGGAAAACATGAGTTTTCTTTCTGGAATTTTCTAATGAAAATTTTAATCATGTTTACTTGACATTCCTGATGAATCTATTCAAGCATTTGATTTTCAGCCTGTTTAGAGCATTTAGCAACAGAGATGACACTGAGTTCAAAACATGGCACCAATTAGTCCAACATAATTAATAATAAATTGTACAAAAACGAGGACATACGATAAAGAATGCTGCGCACCTTGTACCCGATTAAGCGTAACACACATTAAGGAAGATGTCAAGATTTTTCGACATTTAAGAAGGATTATTCTTTGTGTGTCCTCATTAATTGGAGCCACTGATCACGCGATCAGCAAAGAAACATTCATCAGTAATCAGATGAGCTATGAAGTATAGGGTGATAAAGTGTCAGGGGCCTGATAGTCACTATTTTTAGCTTTTTAACACCGTACTCATATAAACTCAAATACCAACTTGAACAGGCAACACCCCGCCACTATATAGCTCCTGCGTCACACCTTTCTAATACACAATCGCTGTCGAAGTGAGCAAGGTATTCGAACACAGATTGTTCGTTGCAAATCGACGTGTCCACATTTTTTATCGCGCGAGGGTGGCTTTGTTGACATGTAGACAAAGAGTTATCAGGGTTTCATGAATTTGGGCCTTGATTTCTTGACCTCAGGAGAGACTTGGGAATTGTTCTGTCTGTATGTAAAGGGGTAATATGGTTTTGCCATAACTTCATAACCGAACAGCTTACAGCAGTGACATTTGAAGGGATTGGGGTCAAGGTCATTCGAGGGCGAATCTCAAAAAGTTGATCCGAGGTCATAACTCATTAATGTTTGATTCCCCAGCACCAGTACTTATGTTTCACCAACTCTTCACTAACCCTAACGCCACTGAACCTCACAAAATCCCATTCCACAAAATCTAGAAAAACGCATAAGTCCAAATATTTCATAGACCGGAGTCAGCTATGATCACGGAATCGCTGCCATGGCAGCGCCTGCTCAGTGACTTGACATAGTGATAATCGGACTGGGACGCAAGAGGTCCCAGGTGAAAACCCATGATTTTTGATCTTACAATTTCTGAGGAGATAGTTTTTAAACGAAGAGGTGCTTAAAAGTGTTAGGGTTAACAGTGCATTGCCTTATGTGTACTGCATGCATAAAAAGCACTTCCATGAATGATATACTGTGTGCAACACGCTAATTTGAATATCACAAATCAACAACAGTTATGCCCCTGTATAACTTAGAAGATTCGGCAAGGTGTAGAATTCGTATTAATCTGGAACCCCTAGCAATTGTTCAAACTATACGCACAGCTCGCAGTGGGTTGCATAGTCTTAAGAAAATTAATGTGTTTTGCGTGGGTATAATTCAAATTGATACCAAGCCCCATGTTTGAATGGTTGCTGGGTAATGGAATCGGATTATGATGATACTTATTAATTTAAAAGCCAATTATAGACCCAGGTTAGTTCAGGAAAGGTCGTAGTTCATTGAAGTGATTTCGTAAAGGAATTCCTATACTGCTGAATTCATTTACTCATTGGGAGAACATTTTGGAGCATTTTCTTTTGGAATGGGGACCTATCTGAAAAATTTATAGGGTTTTTGAAAACTTTTTGGCAGAGTATAGAATTCAAAATATAGCTAAATTTGCAGAACAGGGTCCATTTAACAAGAAAAAAATCTATATAAATACTCTCCAATGTTCATAATTTGCTCTAAAAATTGATTTAAGAGTCAATAAAATGAATTCATTCACCGTAAAGGGATTTCTATACTGTAGAGTACTACAGTATAGGAGGAATTTCTATACGGTGAATGCATTACCATGACCGCCCAGCCACTGCATCATTTGCCTCTATTCGAATTTTGGACCATTAATAACCACTACGTGTACTTCATAGCTCATTTGATTACTATTTCTCAATAGTCGCTGGTTAACGTTTCTTCGCTGATCACATATTCAGTGGCTCCAATTAGCGTAACGTAATATGCGGACATAAACTAGGTCACAATATGAAGAATGCTGCTCAAATATCGATAAATCCTGCCAGCGTCCTTGATGTGTGTTACACTTAATCAGGTACAAGATGTGCAGCATTCTTCATTTTGTGACGTTGTTTTTGTCCACATATTAGTTATTACGTTACCCTAATTGGGGCCATGTTTTTTAGCTCGATGTCATCTCTGTTACTCAGTGACTTTGTGTTAACTGGAACATGCAGATCGAGGGCTATTCAGGTGCAAATTTTATTACCATGTAGAAATTGTTAAGGTGCGAGAATTAACTTAAGGGAGCAAAAAGTATGACCTCGACTGACATGACAACTTAATTATTCTTTATATTTGACATCAAATGGCCTTGACCTTTCCACACTGAGATGACGATATAACACAATTTTGGATAAAAAGAAGCAATTTCCACTGTAATTTGGGTATCGCTATCATTGTCTACTCCCAAGAATGCAAATGAGGATAATGAGCTTCAATCCCTTGAGTACCCTGTTATATGTGCGGTAGAGCATGCCATTGTATTCGATTGGCTCATTTGCATTTTTGGGAGTAGAAAATGATAGCGTTACCGTATTTTTAGACTGCAGATGTCTGCAGTGGACCATCAGAATTTCGTACAAATCAGTACGCCATCTGCTAATTTGTAGCAGGTGGGACAGGTAATAATGGTGACAAAATCTTTAGTTTGCTGGTTTTTTCTTTTTATCAAATTAAATTTATTACTTGACTTAAACCATTACTTTGCTATAAATGTCAACTTTGAATACAAATTCCTCGGATGCTTGCTTTCTATTAACTACTTAAACCACAATGCTGTACATCAAGACAAATGAGCTAGCTCAATATTCCGGGGTGGTCACTTACATTGTGCCCCCTTTTCAAGCCTCCTCTTCCACTCCCCAAGATGCTCATTTCAAGATTACTTCAGTTTCAAAGACCCCCATTTTCCAAGAAAATGACTCAAAAGTATGTTTTAAGTTTAACCGATTTTCCAGCTAAAATAGTCATATTTTTATTGGACAAAGCAGTTTCTGAGACCTCAATTCGAAAAAAAAATCAGTTCTAAAGACCCAATTTTGGACTAAAAATCTATTCTGCAAGACCGTATGTTGGAAACCGTGGATCTCACATACGTCCCTGTCTAATATCCTTATGATGATGTTTATTTCATCAAATCCAGGTGGGTAGCTCTCTGTACCAATCTGTTGGTGCACACAACCCCAGGTAGGAAATTTTTTGCCTGATAGATTTGCCATTGTGGTTGGTCACCATCCCATTTATTAACAGAGAGGGACTACCTATAGTGCTCAACATTTGCAGCAAATGTCTGCCTGAATATTGGTTAGATCCGAGTTGAGTGAATGTCTCCCCAAGGAAAAGGCTGAGAATCGATAATGTTTGATCTAGTGGGGCCTATGTTTTAGAAAGTACTGCATACAAATCATTACAATGCTATCAATATTCTGTAGATAAAGAAAATGAATCCTTCACCAAAAGCCTGGCAACTAACACCAGGGAAACCATTTCATAATTATACACAAAAAGATTAAAATGTGTCCACCTTGGAGATCTATCACAAATCAATGCATTACGGTCATGTACAAGCTTTTTCTAAGCGGGCATGGACCTGGGGTCGATTTCACTAACATTACGATGCATCGTAGCTAACGAAGGGTTCAGCTCGTAACTACAACTAGACTTCACAAAGACGTGAAAACCCTTCGTAAGTGTTCACCGCATCGTAAGTTATGTGAATTATGTATTAGAAAAATTGATCCCTTTGTTAACGTTGCATGGGGTAAAGAGGTGGTCGTAGCTAACGATGGGTTTTGGTCTTACGATTGGTTAACGATGCATTTTAACGTTAGGGATATCGACCCCAGGAGCCAAAAGTCTGAAAAAAAAACCCAGCTCCTGGTCCTTAAAATTTCCAGAGAACTGGGACATCTGATGAAATGCATGTTTTTCAAAAAATGTCTCTGTTTCCAATCATTTTCTTCACATATTTTGACTCCTACTAGAGACGAGAAAAGAAATTGTTAAAGGCAATACCTGGGCGCTGTAATAAAAAGAAATATTGTCGACTAGGCCTCATTTTTTTCTGTCAAACCGGGCGCCAAAATTCGGGAACTATACGGTAAAAAATTGCCAAGCACCCTCTTAAAAATAGCTTAGTCATGTACCATTATTAGTGGTGTTCAATAGGCATCAACTATTGTGCAGGTTTCATACTCCTGTAGTTTTGTCTTTGCACAATGTTTATTTTTTGAAAACTCTTGTCGCTTCCAGTTGTCGTAGCGGCAAAGCTACATATCGCTGAGATAATCAATGTCAGCAAAATTTTGTCGCACAAGATTTTACGAGTTAAAATGAATTCAACTTTCAAATTAAGCGACATGAAGCAGCAAAGCTACAAAGTGTGAAACTAAGCAGTCGACAGAGCAGCAAAGCTACAAAAGTATGAAAGCAGTATATTTGTCCTAATAAGTCGAAATGTGAAAGATCCCTTACGTGGAGTAAAACAACTAAGCCACATGATTTCTTAAAAATTACATATTTCAACAGCATTTTCATGAATCATCCCCCTTATTAGACCGTTGCCGTTTCAGACTCTGCAGTGCCTTTTCACGCAACTCCATCTCCATTTTCTCCTCGATATCAGAGCCAGATTTCTGAAATTGGAAAAAAAATGATGTTTTGATATTAGAATGAAAGTTCATCTGATGGTGTTGGTTGGTACTAGACATAATAAATATGTCTCATCTGACATCACAAGTTCACCATATTTTTTACAAAACTTGAATTTCCGACTGAACCACTCTAGCCTTGGTCTGGAGATAAGCTGGCAACTCGGATAGAGGTCAATGACCTTAGACGGAACATGAAGGGAAAATTTCTTAGATCCCACTAAAATGTGTCCAGCTTGGACCCAAAATATGTGACTGCTAATAATAATGGGAAAGGATGAAACCTTTTATTCTTCTGGGCAATAATGTGTCTCGGGTAATGTGCATCCAAGTTGGTAGAATGGCAATTATTTTTTATCAATAATATGTCCACCATAGGTTTGGGAAAATGTTCAACTTTGAATGAGGGTATTGCCGGATCTTTTCCAACAAACACTGAGCATGAATAGAGATCTATATTGTAAGTTTCATAGATCGGTTTAAATCCAAAACGTCACTTTTTCTTTCGGGGACCTAGCACAAAAACCCCTCTTGAGGTAGCTTGCCCCAATTTTGTAGCGTCTGGGCCAATTTTGCATCATACGGGCTAAGTAGCGGGAACACGGGTGTACACTGTACACTTACATTTCATCACATTTGCGTGTGGTCTCATTTCATTCAGTTGTACGCTAATTTTTGGTCTCAAATAGCACATAGGGTAGCCATCAAAAAGCTGTAGCAAGCATATGAGCAAAGAAAGGTCACAAATTGCCCCCGCACACTTTCATTGACTGACAAATTTCCCTTGATTATGATAATTTAAATGTTAAAGGTCCAAACACTGTGTGTGCTTCATGAAATTTATAAGATAGTATGCAAGTTTTTAGTCAACAAGATGGTTCGCGAACCAGTAGTCTCGCCTGCGTATCGACTGCCTACTTAATCATTCAGTTGTGGGGTGGATCCCAAGGGAAAGGTCATACAACGGGATCACCATTGGCACTTTTGATCGCTGGTCCGAGACACACAATTTGACACCTTAATCTTTGAAATCGGACAAAGTTGAAAATTTGACCTTTCTTTTGACCTTTGACCCCAAGGGAGTGGTCGGACGACGGGGTCACCAATGACATTTTTGATCGGTGGTCCAAGACGAACAATTTGACACCTTAACCTTTGAAATCGGACAAAATTGAAAAATAAGCTACATTTTATGCATAAATTATGCAAATTAGGTACTTAATTAGCATATTTTGCGCTCAAATTGCAGCTGACACAAGCACAGCTCTATCCTCACCTACCCACCAAATTTCATGAATGTAGAGTGCACGGTTTGTAAAATATGCCATTTAAAGCATTTTATGCATAAATTATGCAAATTAGGTACTTTATTAGCATATTTTGCGCCGAAATTGTTGCTGGATCCAGTTCGGCTTCGGGTCTACCCAGTCAGCAAATATCATTAACATAGGGCATGCAGTTTCCGAGATACGCTCCGGACGGCGGACAGAAAATTGCATCGCTTTGTCTCTTCTGAAAAATTTCAGGCGAGACAAAAATGGGTCATTTTGAATTTCAAGAAATTGTAACTGAAATTTTCAGCTAAAATAAGCAGACTTTGACTCAATTTTTTTGTGGGCTATGCATGCATTATATAAAATTCAGTACAAAAATTAAGCACAAAAATCGTCCAACTGGGCACACGCATGATAATCGCAATTAGGCCAAAAAAAAAATATTGTTTGTTTGCCCTCCAGTGGAAAAATTAAAATTTTGGGTCGGTCGGTCGGTTAATCTTTTTTTTTTTAATTTTTTTTTTTACTCTACACATATGATGTCATTCCATGGATTTTATCATGAATAAAAGCAATGCAGGGCTTAATCAAAAAGTGTGGGTCATTATTTAGAGGAAATATGCATTTTATACTACTAAATGTGACTTCACACTGCTAAATATTACGTTTTACATCAAAAATATTGAGTTTTCATATTTTACATGTTTGAAGAAAAAAAAAAAAAACTAAAATCGCGACCCTAATTTTTGGCATTTTTAGGGTCGGTCGCGGAGGGCAAACAAACATAATTTTTTTTTTGGCCTTACTGATCAATTTTCCTTGGTAAACCAATTGCATCCTTTTGCATATACGTAGGGATACCGGGTACTCAACTTTTGTTTGGTAGGGGTGTGCCGCTGAACCACCCTTACAGATACCAAATTTCAAGAAAGCGAGACCAATCCAGATACCAAATCGTCAAGTTTATACAAAAATTGATTTTTTTTTTCCCCCTCCAAAAATGTGTGCTAATTGGCACAAATTTTCCAATGTTTGTTAGATAATCTGAAAAAAATCCCAGATTTGCACCAATCTTAGAAAATTTTGACCCATTAAAATACCACATTTTGCAAAAAAAGATCCATTGGCATACCAACTAGCCTGATTTTGCTACCCATGCTAAGGCACACCCCCGGAATCACTATTGTACTAAGTACCCAGGTGTTTTCTGGGATGTGCCTCCAACCCAGAGGGGGGTGGAGGCACATTCCCGAAATCACTTTTGTACTGACACCCTGGTCACATAAGCAGCAAGAAGCCGCAATCCCGCAAAGGCGGTATGACATTGGTACGACACCCATGAATGATTGCGATGCCCGGTCAGACACCAATGGTTATGTGACCATAACTGAAGACATCATATACAAATCGCAGGGTTTTAACTCGAAATTCTTGCGGCATGCTTCCGGCATCTCTACGGCTCATGGACACCGTCCGGTGTCCGATCGGCATCTGCCGAATAGACGCCGTAAACACATCATAACCTCGCCGCAAGGTTATGTGACCAGGGTATAAGTACCCAAGTGATTTCTGGGATGTGCCTCCAACTGGGAGGGGGGTGGAGGCACATCCAGGAAATCACTTTTGTACAAAGTACCCCACCCCGGATCACCTTGACAACACGCGGTGATGAGTGAAAACCGGCACGGGGAGCTCATCTTCAAGACATTTACCTTGCCATCGTCGTCGCCTTTCTTCTGTTTCTTATGCTTCTTGTGTTTCTTATGTTTCTTCTTATGTTTGTGCTTCTTCTTGTCTTTCTTCTTGGCTGGTGTGTCCTTTGGCTCTGCATCGGATGCCTAAAATCAAACGTAGTTTTATTGTTACTCTTCCTTGTAACTGATGAACCGTAGGCTTGATTTTTCACCTCAAGTTTATTGTAAAATATTAATTACATGTCTTGAAATTATTTAGAGGTGGATAGCGCTACAAGGGGTCCAGGGGTCCAAAGACCACATCTTTGACAATCAAACACCTAGGCTAAAATTTGGATTTGTGTCTATAGACCCAATGGGTCCAAAATTAGCCTTAAATTGACTACAGTGGAAACCCGTTAGTACGAGATCGCCGGGGCCAACTCCAAAAGCTCGTATTAAGCGGAGCTCGCATTAAAACTATGTTTGACCGTAACTATTATGATGATGAAATTAAAATTTCAGTGGCATATCGTAAGGTTTGAAGTAGCGATAACAGGCTAATTTGACATTTCCTATTGTGTCACCATGTAAAACTTATTAACTTTGGACACCATTTACAAGTTGAAGGAGACGGATTTTGTTCAATGTAATAAGTTTTTTAGTAAATATGGTTTAGATTTATCATAAATACCATTTTTTGTTTGCATGTCCGTGCAGTATTTGCTAAAAGCAAGAATTTTCTTAGACGTTGTTTGATCGCCGCTTCCGAAAGATCGCTAGAACCAAAACAGTGAATGCGCAATATGTACTGACAAGTCAATCACGTACGACGCGGTGAAATTTGTACGTCGACGTATGATTTTTGTATCATCGTAACTCATACAAAGCAGCTATCACGCTGTCGTCTTTTCGCATTGCTATAATAGATAAACATTTAAAGCTGCCTTATAACTTTACGAACTAGAAACACTTTCCTCGCACGTGGTTTTAAGGAAGATAGTACACACAAGCGAAGTTAAAAGAAGAGCCTGGGAAAGGAATATTGGACTGAGAGACACCTTCAAAAATGTCCTCGTATTATCCGTCGAAAAATTAATGGTGAATGAAGCTAGGGACCGTCGGTAAGTGCTCTTACTATGCGGAGCTCGTATTATTCACCTCGTACTAAACAAACAGCTTTGTGTAGTAAACAATGGGGAAAAGTCGGGACCGAGAGTTGCGGCTCGTAATATACGGGTTGTCGTTTTAAGCGATCTCGTACTAACGGGTTTCCACTGTATATTGTTTGGAAATCATTTTATTTTGACCATTTCTTCTGTAAGCTACGTGGTGATTGGACCCCAAGATTTCGGAGCTTCAGTCACCATTTTGGAAAATCAAGGCTGAGGCCAAGTTGCGACCAGCCGCAAAAAGTTGTGGCCTAATTGTGCTGTAATGCCTAACAGTGTTCCCAGGTAACTTCTTGCCATCTTGGAAAATCAAGGCTGTGGCCAGGTTGCGACTGGACCAGCCGCACAAAGTTGTGACCGCCTTACAGGCTCATTCTTTTTAGATATGTTACAAATGCAACGAAACGTTGCATGCTTCTTTACTTGAACATGTTTTGTAAGAGCCGATGTACCTTTTGGACGATTATTTCAATTTTTGAAGACAAATTAAATTTTTTGATTTGATGGCCAATGGTTCTAGTGAATGTCGCCCTCATGTGTCAGAAAAAGTTGCTTGCAAAATTAGAGGCCATATTTTACGGAA
>JXSR01S019193.1:27793-40756 GCA_000969725.1 Ophiothrix spiculata | reverse complement strand
GCAAAACCATAAAAAGGCTTTGCTTGTCTGTTACTAATGCTAGTAATTTGCAAAAAAGTTATAACAAAATAGTGGAATTCAAAACTTCTGAACACAATCAAATATGACCAATTAGAACAAAAAAGTGGTTGTGTTGTCCTCAGCAACTGACCCTAGTCAAAAAATTAAAAAAAAATTAGGATCAGGAAAGCAAAAAATTTGGTGCTTTCCTGATTCTTGATTGGGTGTTTTTAGAGAAACTATTTTTAAAAATTGTGGAAAATGTACCAAAATTTGGCAGTTTGGGTGTTTTTAAAAAAATATTTTATGATTGACCAAATTTTCAGAAATTCCACCTGAGGGCAACACAACAACTATTTTTTGGTCTTATGATTAAAAGATAATGAAATACGACAAAGCAAGGTGAGCAAAACAGTAAAACTGAAAAAATTCTTATTTGTATGTCCATCATAAGCCAAATTCCATACCTAGGTACTATCATCATCCAATCCGGGGTTTAGGTTTGTTTATAGGAGTCAGTTATCACAATGTCTATCAGAAATGCCACAAGGCAAAATGGTCTAAGCTCTAATCCAGCACAGGGATAGTAGGTATTTTACTATTATGACTTCATTTTTTCAATACCTTTATACCATGTCCACAATCACATGAAAATTCACCTAGTAATAACGCATGGGCATAATGAATGTAGAAAGATCAAACCATGATAGCCCACTGTTCAAATCATCTACCTAGGAAAAACCATGAACAACAAAATTGACACACTAGATTTTGAGGAAAAGTTTTGAGTCTTCCTGGTGTGCTATGATGGACATTACAGACAAATCAATTGATAATGTGAAATCTGAGCTTTGTGAAACTAGAAAGTTACAGAGATAATAAAAATGACGAAACTGAAACTTAGCTTAATGATGGTGCACTAGGTGACACTTTGAAACTCCAGTTCAATAATGGTGCACTAGGTGACACCATCACTGTGAACACTACCACATATCTACAGTGCTCTGTTACTGTGTGCATTGTACATAAGAAAGGCACATGGTAAGCACCAGATTGAGAGTTGTAATTAGTCAAAGTTCTCTTCTTAATATTATTGTTTCAAACAAATTTCAGACATAAACTGACAATCTGAACGCAGCCACTGTGTATCCAGAAGTAGAGACAAGCAAATGATATTGTAAAGTACGCAACGCCATTTCCAATCAGTAATCCACAGTACAGCGACATCGCGCACGGCTGGAAAGCGTTGCGTATTTGCGTAAATTACAAACACAATTTTGTTATGCAAGGCTCTCAATTTTAATGTCCGAAATTTATTTGAGACAATAATACTTCAATTAGGAACGAAATTTGTCACGTTCAAGGAAGGAATATTTTGTTCATAACACAGGATTTAAAGATATAATATGCAAGTGTCAATATATTGAAGAATTTTGATGTTGGCATGGCAACCAGGAATTCTAACCATAACTTGGTACAATTGCATGAACTAAAACTTCCAACTGGTAATCAATTATAACTATAAAGATGACAAATTCCAATAAAAAGCGCAAATCATTTTAGTAAAACAAAATCAAACAGTTTCATGATTTCCTCAGGAGAATCTGGAAAAATTTTCAGCTGTTATTGAAGCTTAATAAATTGCCTTTTCAACCCGACTAAGGATGTTTTTTCCATAAACAGGTTACTTATTTTAAATTAACTTTTTACCGACTCATGCGGTATTACAATCTTAGATTGAGATATCATTTTTTTTATCTACACAGAGCACAGATCCAAACCAATCCGCATCGCTTCAAACCACTTTACATCTATAGATTGCATAGATCTACTCATACATAAAATCCAGAGCTATGCTATGCATCAACAGGCCTGGGAAATGCAGATTGATCTAGATCAGTGCATAGTGTATATAACTCCACTGTCAATTAGTAACAAATTAATACTTATATTAATCATCCTTTCGAATAGATCAAAAAAGGTTGCAGAAGACAAGACTAAATTCAAGATTATATTTGGTCCTGAACAATATTGGTAAGTACAAAATATAGCGGTAACATTTGCCTAAATAATTTAGCATTATCCTCTAGCTATTTACAGCATCAAAGGTATGGTTAACGGCAAGAATCAGAAGAATTTCTGACAACTACACCTTGAGGTACAAAAATAACACCCAATTTGTCAACAATGCATCATAATTGTGCCACTTCAGGAACATATTGTTGTTGCCTTGTTTGATAAAGCTGTAATGAATTTCACAAACATATATCAACAACACATTTTGTGTACAGCTACTAAAAATTTGCCAATTACTTCGTACTTTTTCCATAACATAATTTTTTTTATAAATTATTGAACATTTGAAATTGAAAATGTCAGTGAAAATAAACTTGCTTTTTTAAAGGAGGATGGTCCGATTGCTTCAACTTTTTGAGATTTTGGTACCAAAATAAATCGCTCATATTTTTCTCATCACCCATGTGAAATTTCATGGCTGAATTATGTTCTGTTTTGGAGATGTATATGAAAATGTGTCTAATGATGATAAACAAAATTAATTTTGCACAGCAACATATACACGGTTCTGAAATACAATATACCTACATAATCAAAAATTTTTGACTGATTCAGCTGAAATTTGAAACTTAAGACTTTTTTAGAGATCATCTTTCATATGAAATTGAAAACTTAATTTTGAAAAATCAGACCAAGCTCTGTTAATGCTTCCAAAATCAATGTACATTTCACATTTGTGAATAAAATTATGAAAACTTGGATGTGTTTAATGGTGCAAACTTTGTGCTGTCTTGCATGTAGCCGAGAAATGAGAAGATCAAACCAGGACCTGTCACAATGGCTTAGACCCTCAGACATTTGTGAAATTCATTACTGTTTAGACATCTGTATCAAACAAATTTGTCAATATGACACTTGGGGGAAATTGTATATCCCACAAATAATGTTCAGAGCCCATTCTGTAAGTTTTCCATCCTTTATAGGAGTTGCTGGGGTGTTTGTTTCTTCTGCCTGCAGAAGTATTCAGCAAATTCAAGTTGATTTGACTTCCATAAGAATTAAGAATCTGTAAAGACAATACACGAGAGAAAGGTTTGACCCAATTATAATAAATCGCTACTTAGAAATTAGAATAACACTATAAAATGCATGCAAAGCTAGTCAGAACAAGGGAAAATGGTCTTAATGTGAGCTCTGAAGATGGTGTGCAGAGTACCAAAAGCTCACCTCTCCAAAATGGTTGCATTGCGGGAAAGTTCTACATGTATTCATTTTTAATTGCCCTATAACTAAACAGTTTCATAGCAAATGAGCCTGACAAGCAACCTATCTAAAATAAAACAACTCTATGAGTATCTATGAAAAATATCGGGGTTCAAGATCTGGCATTTACTCAACACAACAGCCTAAGTATGTTTAAAGACCTGACATGCCAGCTATGCTAGTTATCTCACAACCATCTGTGAAGACATTGGCCCAAAATAGCGCACCATATGTTATGCAACATTAGATACCACATGAAACATTACCACTGCCATTCATCCGGCACCTAACTTGAAATGCTTACAAGTTCAGCATAGCATTTGATAGATTTGGGCTCCACTCTGGTTAGCAAGGTCAGATTCTACGGCTCCAATGTTTTCATGCTATGCTTGTCCTATATGGTCACTTAATTGCCCTAAAGGCTGCCTATCAGATTGGAGTTCCATCATTTTTTTCCAAAATAAGGTCAGTACTGTTTTGCAATAATTGATCAGTCTATCAAGAATTTCTACTTTTTTAAAAACATCTGGAGATGAATATCGACAGATGAGCATTTGTTGAAATTGTGAATGAACTTACGGTTAACACAAAGTTTTGGTCTAATTGAACCAGAGGGGTCAAACTATACTGGGGGCTATTTAATGTGAGGTCAGCAATGGGTAACACACACAAACATGTGTACATCCATCAAGCTAACATTTCTTTTAATTCAATACCTATGTATGACTAACAGAGCCCCAGCTAGATTTCAATATCCTATATTGCAAGTCAGAAGACCTGGGGTCGATTTCACTAAACAATTACGATGCATCGAGCTATCACACCAACATTTCTTCTAATTCAATACCCTATGTATGACTAACAGAGCCCCAACTAGATTTCGATATCCTAATTGCAAGTCAGTAGACCTGGGGTCGATTTCCCTAAACAATTACAATGCATCCTAACTAAGAAGGGTACATACAACACATCGTACACTACAAGAATTTGACATTGGTAAAATCCAAATCATTCGCAAAGTTACGAAGGGTAAGTGAGTAATCCCAAGTTAACGATGGATTCGGTCTTGCGATGCTTTAACGATACACTTAAATGTTAGTGAAATAGGCCCCAGGTCAGGTCTCAGATAATTTGGAATACAGAGGGTTACTTGACCAGAATGTCAGAAGCTAAGCTTACCGTGTGAACAGGGAAACCAGCCCTGTGTAGATGAAATCACACAGAATGTGAAGCTAAGCTTACCATGTGAACAGGGAATCCAGCCCTGTGTAGATGGATGAAATCACACCAGTGTTCCTGTCTTCACAACTCCTTCTTGCTCATCAAACCATGTCAACATCTCTTCACTGAATGCGTCTGCAAGGGACTCCCCAGCATCTCCCTGGAATGAGCCTTCCTCTGATGGTGTGGCGTAAGAGTCTGGTCTTGGTCTGGTTAGAAAACAAGGAATAATGACCAAAGAAATTTAATGGACTGAATGATAAACACATTTCAAGGAAAAAAGTCATGCTTTGACAAATATTGAGTATTATCTGTTCACACAAGAGTTTGGATCTAGGTAATTTGAAACTAAAGCATTTGCATTAAATATGTAACTGATATCAAAATAGGGAAAAATTAAACCTGGACTGAAACAAAATATAATCAGACTAAAATTCAACAAAGTTAGGTGACACGTTCAACCAGGAATAAAGCAAAATATGATTTGATGAATTAATTAAACCTGGCCATGCTTCTTGGTTTCATAGCTTTGTTTCATATGGATCACAAAATCCTCTCACACTCTGGACATTTTGGCGAAGAAACTGTTTGTATTCATTTCTGTAGATTAATTCACATAGTTTTCAATATGTTTTAAGTTTCAACATTGTTTATCTATTCCTTGAGTATAATCATGGATCTCAAGTTCCAGTAGAATCAGAATTTTACATTTACATCATTAAATTTATAATATCATATTACATAGACAGACAGACATTAACAAAGACAAACACAGCACAGTGCACACGGTTTGGTAAAGGAGCAAAAATGCATTCATCATTAGCATCAATGCATATATCATGCAAATTCATTTGAACTGACATCCATAATTCAATAATCCAATCAACAAAAACTTTGTTCAGTCCCCCATGAATTTGTGCTCTTTTGCTAACCCACATTATTCCATAAAAGTCAAATGCAAGCACCTGATACAATCTTTACCAAGGCACCACTACTGGCGACAATCCTGGTTTAATTATCTATATATTCCCAAAGAGAATTATTGAAGATTAATCAGCATTTCACTTCACAAATAATAAATACTCTCTTACAAAGTGTACCTTGTTCAATCATAAATCCCATAGATGACTTTGATGGGGGGGGGGGGCATTTTATATTATATCAACAGAAAATTTACAATACTTTTAAAACTATCACCTCTCCTCTGAAAATATCATCGTAAGACATCACAAACTTTGCTCATTACTTGTACTTTGTATAATCATTTGCAAAATAACATGAAAATCTGACCATTGTTTGTAAACCTAAAGAATGATTTTGATGCAAGACCTTTTCCAACGATTAAAATTATAACTGATGAAACTTTTAAACTTTAGATGCCACGTAACTTCATTCTTAAATGAGCTTATTTTCACATCTGCTGCATTTTTTCATACAAAAATTCCAAATTTGACATTGCTTGGTAAAAGCTATGCCGCCAAACTCCATACCAAGCAATTTTGTTGTTTTCATTCAGTATTTGGTTGGTAACAAAAAACCACACTACTCTTTCCTTTTTAAATGTTCACCCGTCACAATATTGATAATGAATGGCGCTTCCTTTTCCATGATGTAAACCCTTTTGAGATAGTTGTCATTTAGTCTTTAGGGTTTCCAAGTAGATACAAAATACATGTGCAAGGGCGAGATAACACTTTGCAAATCTCTTTTCTACAATTGTAACCGCAGACATTCTGAGTGCATGTGGGAATTTATGGGCTGTTTCTGCACCGGATTCTACATGACACACATTCAGTACTGCACACATTTATAACTTGAAATATGAAAAAATATCCAATAAATTGATATCAATTCATACAAGAATAGGACACAGAAATATACATTTATTGAACTCATTGAAAGAAATCGTTTTTGATTTCCTGCCCTCTTTGAAATGGACACACTTTTCATGTAAATATTCACCATAATAATGATTGAATGTACTGAGTACAAAGTTGCTCTGTTTTGCCTTGCAACCCTGAACTCACAGGGACTGTTTGCCTTGCATTCATGATACTGAGTGCCCGGACTAAGTGGTTATCTTGCTATCACAATCTCATGGTCAATTTCATGCTCTAATCAAGAAGGATTTAGGCTATGTCCGACACCTACTTCCTACATTGGCGCTGTGTTTAGGATCAGATGAAGGAAAATTTGCAGGGTTCTCAAAAATACATCACACAACCCTGGGCATTTCTTGTTAATGATCACATCAGCTCTTTACTGCTGAATATTTTCAAAATGGCCAAAACTTTGACACAGTCAAATTGGTTAACTGTCAAACAGACTATATAAAACAGTTGTGCATTCTCTGAAAGGTGTGCGTTATTAGGAAAATCAAGAGAAAATCATTTCAATTGGATTAAGCATTTCATATTCTGTGTATTCTCCATTTATTGAAAAGACATTAAATAAATAAATAAACACTTTATTAGGAAGTGGAATTCATAGTATGCAATTTTTCACATTGCAGTCAATGTTTTATCTCTGGCAATTTGATGAAATTTGAAAAATGATAAAAAATCGAAGCTGCTATCTAATATTTACATGATAAGGAATGTTGGTTCATGTTGACCTCATTACATATCCGAGTACTTTTAAGCAAACTCTTTCCCTGACAACCGATCAACCTGCATAGAATAACAAACAATCCCAGCCATCTAATAATTTTATTTAACCTAGTCTATATGCCCAGGGTTCATCCAAGTCTAGCAAGTCCATTATCCATTAAGACGCTGGCAGACTTCCCCAATCCCCACTGCCCCTTCCTATTTACCTCCCGGCCATAATTTGATGACAAATACATCATAAATTATGCCTCGGATGTTCCCATACCTAACCCCTCACCACATATGACCTATAATTGGACTACTCCCATGTTTATCCTAATCTAATAATTGTTTTGTTCAAACAAGACTATATCATATTTGGTGGTGCACACAATGCTAATTTTGAGAAGTATTTCCTACATCCACATGTCATTGATCCAGCGGGCATTCTAACCCTTGCCTATACTAGGTTGATGACTACAGAAGGAAAAATGCGCAATTACCAAAGCAAATTTGGAATTTTCTGATAATCAAAATAAGACAAATATTGGGATGCCTGTATAAATACCACAAGTCTTTTTAGTGCTGAAAATATTGGTTAATTGGTAATTGTTTCAACGATAAAATACATAAGAAACTAGAATTTTTTTTGTTTGGTTATTTTCTTAAGTTTCTATTTTTAGCACAAAATATGTTATACCTTATAATTTTGATGGTCAAATTAACCCTGTAACTTTTCAGACCCTTGGCAAAACTGAAGCTGATACGTGAATTGATAATGACAACTTCTTTGAGCACTGCAAACTTGATCTAGATTACAAATTTGACTAGTTTTATATCTGAAAGTTGTTCTATACCATAGGGCCAAGGCATGCTAAAACATGTAATGCCTGTGTCTTGTCCAGGTTGGAGCTAGCGGAAAGCAACTAAATCGGTGTAAATCTCTCAATGAAAAACATACAGGATATGTGGCTAATCCCTGTCAACATGCCAGATGCCCAGGTGGACTGACTTCACCTTCAGCTTGGCGACTTCCTGCCTCATACATGGCCTATGTAAGCACACATTTGATAGATTGCCTCATGTCTGGGGTTATTCTACAGGGACCCAAACATTAATATTTGGATATCCTTAGTGATCGCTGTGGTCAAACCCCGTATCAGACCTGCTAAATGGATAAAGCCAAGGTCAATTTTAACCAGATTTAAAGGCAAACGAAAAGAGAAGTATTGAACTCACGATGACGTGATGATTGAATAGCTCATATTTCAGTGAGATTTACCAACTTGATTTTTTTCTTGAAGAAATATTTCCTTAGGGATCACTTCAAAAGTCAGATGGTAGCTGACCGCCCGGAATTGCCAGTTCTGGCAGGTTGCTAAACATTAGCAATAGACAAGGGCCTCCGTTTCCAGGCAATCAAACACCGACTGAGTTTTGAAATGGCCCCTTAAAACTTGAGCTCATACATTGCAAGTATCATATATTGCAATTAATCCCAAAGAAAGAACAATCAACGGTAAAAAGCAGTCGCAACTGTTGCATATGACATTCTGCCAACTCATGCACATACACGGGCATATAACAAGCCAAGTCACTCAAATTATGCAATATTCAATAGCTACAGTTTCAAATCATGCCGGAAATTAGGAACAGTTTATCAAGTGCCAAAATCGTCAGCTGGTATTACTGTACTTCTTATTTTAACCTCAGGGATTGTGAAATCTAATTTTCTTATAAGAAACTAATTAGTTCATGCCATAATAAGTCAGGATTTTTTTCTCTGTCATGCTTTAAATCTAGGCCTGATTGTTGATAAACTTTTGCTGACTTCAGCAAGTGTTAACGTCCTATAGCACCATTCTTCACGCATATCACAATTCACGGAGGCAACGTTTCATGCATTACATGCAGGGACTAGCACTATTTCTTACCTGGTGCAACCAAGCACCCCTATACACAAATAGAATGACCCAACTACAGCTCAGAATGATTGTAACCCCAATACAATTTTACATGAATTTTTCTGAAAAGATGGGATAAAAAGCAAGCATACATCCATTTACACGGTGTCCACCGAACAAAATACTATCTTATTGTACTGGAGGAAGGGAGGGCCTGCTGGCTCGCAAACAAAACATAACAGCCAAAAGCAAAATAGAACTGGTAACAAAAATGTTTTCAGCACAGTCTTGCATCATATGCTATGTGAACATACACCATATAGTACAGGCTGTGATAAAGACTAACATGAAGACACAACAAATGCAACAAAGACAGACAACAAATAAACAAAATAAAGAGCAAAGTTGCTTACTGTACGGCAGTCTTCTTGACCTCTTCTTGCCGCATTGGGACCGGGGCCTGGACGTTACCTTCTATAGCGGTGAACGAATGAAGGCTAGAGTAAATAAATTGTAATAACACAGCAATGGTGTGCGATGAGTGGGTGACGTGGGGTGAGGCACAACACGACAACAGCATGACGTGGAGTGAGTACATCAAACCCTCAAATCTGCTTGTTGGATGATTTGATACAATGATTATGGACTTCATTTTTTAAAAATTTTGGCTTTTTATTGTTCCTTCATCCGGATTGCCGGCACGGGGCATTGCATTAAACCGTTCCAAATTCTTGTGCAAGAAATCTTTAGGTTTAGGAACCTGATTGGAAAGACCTCTTGAAAATGTTCTTTTTTTTTCCTTTTCATTTTGGCTTTTTTTTCCCCACCAGGCTTTTTTTGGGGTTTATAACATATACATGCAAATCAACTACAAATACAGAACTAAATAATTGCCACTAAAACTCTACACTACGACAAGGACACTATCTTTAAATTAGCATACATCATCTAGACTGTTTACAAGTGGTGGGTTCACCACATCCGTCTGTTTCATATCGGTGCTCCCCTACAACTATACTTGGATCAATACTAAATAAGCGGGGATTGTTTGGCTTTTCTCTATCACCAAACACAACACTTATTGCATCTGAAGCATTTATATGCTAGTCTATGCACCGGTTTTTCTATATTAGTTAACAATGTTGCCTATGTAGTGATAAGGTATAGCCTACCTAAACAATGATAAAGCCTATTTTGTTGTCACAATTATATTTGTTCTAACTTCAGCAATATATCTTGATTTTTGTTTATCAAGAAAACATTCTACATTAACTTTTTGCTTTAATTTCTTTATTCTTTTTTTATTTTATAATGCATTTCCAGTCTTCTGTTAATACAATAGTATTACCTAATATGGCACAGAAAGGTAGTTAGCAGTGAAAATCAAAGAAATTTATTTCTCCACAACCAAGAAAAAACAGTATATTATATCAAAATGCCACTGGTCTGTGTTAAATGACACACGGCAAACAGTTTTGCTTAATAAATTTAAAGTAAGGAAAAGTTCAATTTTATTTTTGACTTCAGCTATTTTTGTGATGGTGACCAGGTGTTAATATTTAGGATTAAGAATTAAATCAAAAGAAAAGTTGCAGTTATTTTAAGTGTGGAATGTCATGCCCGTTGTCCTTGGCACACTTACACAACTCATCTCAAGACATTTTAGTCTAGGACTTCATACTTCTCATTCCTAATTTTACAAAATTTACTATTCAAAGTCAATTATAGTAAACATAGAACCATGTTTCTAATTTTCAAAAAAATCTTACAAAACATAACATCTTGACTCATTATTTTGATTTGTAGGATTGTTCAAACTATAATAGTAAATTGCTGCCATCAAAGAGGTTGAAAGCTGAAGTATGTGACTATATCTCTGGATTTGTCCAGCGAAATTTTACCACAAAAATCTTGACATTGAGACATGTCAAGTTGTGAACCATGTAATAGATTTAAAAATATTAAATTAGGAAGTAGTAAATGTGCCCATGTCTGAACACTTGATTTAGCATATTAGTCATCACACACACCCAATTCAAGGACTACTGATGGCATAAAAGCCATACAAAAATAAATTGTTTGACTTGCGTATATAAAATATATTTCGGTCTACAGGTAATGTTTTATTCCCCAAAAGAGGTAATTTTTAACTTTCTTTTCTGAAAAATATATTATCCCTCATGAATTGCTCACATTAATAGGGTTCTACACAAACAAAACTTTATATAGGCACAAATTGATATTATAAAATTCATACAGAATTTGGATAAACTTCTTTGAAAAACAGGATGCAAACAAATTGAGATGCGGGTGATATAGAAGTGGGTTAAGATATGCCAATCAAAACCAATTTTTGAGGCCAAATTGAGGTCCTAATCTGCAGAATGTTTTGACCTATAGTAAAGCTTCTTAAGCATCACATTCACTCTTTGCATGGATCAGTCATTTGCGGGGAAAGCCTCAATCTTGAAGTCAAATATACGAACAGTTTGGCGCATTTGTCATGAAGTTAGACTAGCTGAATTTGCGTGCCGATAAATTTCAATGAATTTCGTGTGATCAGCACGGATGCCTCAGAGCAGTAAATTCACCCTACAGACCGAGGCTCAATCTGTAAATCACGGACTGTGCAAAGAGCCAATAAGGTTTAGAGCTAGAAATGTCAAACTATAACAAAGGGGTATATGAATAAACTCAGTTTTAATTATAGTGCCAACAGAAAATTACCAAAAATTTTGCTCAATGAGAGTTGAAATCAAGATGGAGACAGCAATTCCACTGTGTGCCAATGTACTCCATCAGAAACTTACACATACTGCTGTGCTATAATGTGACGTTACCAGCACATCAGTATTTAATACGTTGCTACGCTGTTGCTATGGTAATATCTCAAGATTCTTCTGAGAAGAAAAGTGCAAGGATATTTTTGCTTGAATGTAATGCACTGGACAGACATTACCAATTGATTTCTAGCCAAATACATAACATTTCTTCTACTCAAAACTTTTGTAGGTAGACACAGAGTGAGAAAAGCCATCAGTATCCATGGTAACCACTACAAACCATTAGTAAAACAAGTTTAATCTCCCTAACACCTTGTTAATAACTTCTCTAGTTACATCAGTGAATCACACTCCAATCCCACACGCAGAAGTATCCTAACACGCAAATAGTACACAAAATGGTCTATAAATGGAAAATTGTTTGATTGAGGCAACAGATGAAATTGCAATTTGGCATTTCAGAAAGTGCAATAGTTATGATCTGTATTTCAACTATGGTGCCTACTTACTAACTAACAAGTTATTATGAGGTTATTCATTAACTAAGTTGGAATATTATGAGGTCATACAAAACAGGGGTTTGTTAGAATTGTGAATAACTATGACTTACTATGGAGGTAAATAATGAATCAAATATGGTAAACAAAACAAGGAAACGTCAGATTTAGTTCAGGATAGCTTCTTAAAGACGAGACAAATTTTGAGCTGATTCAAGGGAAAGTTATGGGTTAGCGATGTTTGTTATATGGGTTATTTACAAGTATTTGATGCTAATCAGAAATATGAATATATAGGGTAGATATTATCAAAATAAAGCATGAAGCATATTGGGAAATGCATTGAGATAAATCAGAAAGATAAGTAACATGTTATTCAAAACAACTTGAAATTGCAATCGATCAAAATCTTACTAAAGCGTGAAATGATCTCAGCAATCAAAGCCAACTAAGCACTTAACTCCAATCCCTTTAAAATTTACATTAAATACTTGAAACTGAAAGATGGATTCAAATTATACACTCCCGGTCAAAAGTCTTTGCGCACCTGTTACATCGGACATAACAGCCTTGTTTCTATCAAATTATCCAATATTTTCGTTAAAATCCTGTTCGAGTACATCCTATATTTATCTAACATTGATAAATCAAACCCTCTTGCCATTTTTGACCTTCCGTATCCACTGAAATT
>JXSR01S019193.1:14934-27743 GCA_000969725.1 Ophiothrix spiculata | reverse complement strand
GAATAACTAGGATCATGATCACCATTGGTCATATAATCCTGTTCATTTCTAGAGTTGACATTATAACTAGGTTCAGGGCCCGAATTAACAGTATACACATTCTCAGCACTTTGATTATCGTCATAATCAGGCGCTCCTACAGAAAACACAACATCCTGTGGCTCCGGCACACTGCTCAGAAATTCCTCACTTCTGGCCATTTTTAGATTAAGCCTCCCTTCACTGGCAGCACTCTTTAAAGTTCTCTCTTTAACAGGAATATTTTTAATAGTTGTTTCAAAGTAATTAGCGTGAGACTTGGAGCGAGACCTCAGTCCATCTTTGATTCTTCTCGGCAAAGAACTAGTGCTAGTCTGTTGGGGTATCTCAGTATAAATTTCAACAGGCTCTACGCTATCCTGGTTAATTTTATTCTTACGAGTGCAATCAATCAAAATCTTACTAAAGCGTGAAATGATCTCAACAATCATGGTCAAACTAAGCACTTAATTCTAATCCCTTTAAAATTTACATTACATACTTGAAACTGAAAGATGGATTCAAATTATACTAGCTGCCAATGTCCTTATCATATAACTTATGATTCAAACTCTTATCTTGGAGTTTTCTTTCAATATCATCAACATTCCTTGAATAGATCTTCTCTTAGTATGTATAAATTGTTTTATAAAGCAACATTGAAGTCAAGCTTATGACACATTTGTGAGAGTTTGAATGAAGGAAAAAAATGAGAAATGTTATTGTCTACTGAGTAGAAACAATTCTTCCTCATATCACTTGAAATATAATTCTGCGCAAATTGAATATTTATTGCTGGAGATTTTTCATCGATCGTCATACGACTTTGAAACCATTTTACAATGTTTGCCACATGTTAGCTGCTTTGGAAACTAGGTTTCCTCACAAACAACTAACTACAGTCTGAACTTTTTAAAACTGGCCTTGAAACAATTTCAGATAACTTTTAAATACAAGTTCCCAATAAAAATGGTGTCATAAGCTTGAATTCAACATGAATTCCCATCGATAGTTACCTGCTGACAGATCCATGGGCCAGTTTCTTGGATCTTGACACTGGTTCACATGTCATTGGGGTAACAGGCTGGTAATGCACTTTGCTAACGGCTATCCCGCTACCTATAGCAGGCTGAGGTCTTAGAACCATTGATGACGTTGTTCTGTACACATGAGCCGGCTGCGGTTCTGGGTAGCCGGACGCACTGGACGTACTCGAGTTCTGGCTAGAAATACTGGAGTAGGATGCAGTGTGCTCCATCCTTGCATAATTTGTGTACTCTGTTAAACGATTAAAGGCAGGATTCTGCTGGACGTGGAATGATGCCGAATTCATTGGTTGCGGAGGAACTGCGTTATTGAGGGAACTATGTGATGAATGGCTACTCGTTGATTGATTGGAAGAAAATGAATTATGCCTCCTCCGATGGTGGTCGGGAGGGGGTGGTGGAGGTGGCATGAGTTCACGCTCACTTGCTATTGACGAGTGAGCTGAACTCGAACTGCCTTGGTCATTATCAGTTCTATGGCCGTATGGCTGATTTATATAACTATTTACATCTTCAAACTCATATCGCTTTGTCGTAGATTCATGTGTTCTACTAGCGGAATAGTTTTGATATTGCTGTGATCTATAATAAGGACGGCCCCGATACGGAGCATAATTATTGAAGTCCTGATCTTCTTCCTGGTGCTGAATAGGCTGACTATTTGATTTGATATTCAACAAATTACCCATAGATCCATGCTTCTTTGGTGATGGCGGTTGACTTAATGAAGTCGCTTGCTGGTGATATTCAATATCATCATCTGTATGCGAATAATTCCGTGCTCTTGTTGCGTGTTGCAAATTTGAGTATGAAGCAGCATGCATCTGCCTCATTGGAGTGGGAATATAATCGTCCGATCTTTGCGACACAAAATCAGGTGATTCATAATATCGTCCAGAAGAATTTGACATTTTCCTACTTGAAGCACTATAATATGAAGGAGGTGGAGGCCTATCAGCATTATGATTGACTATTCTATGCCTTCTTGGCGATCCATTATAATGGTTTTGTCCTCGCCCTGTTGGTGTTTGTGCTATAGCTTCATCATAACTAGCAGGAGTTCTAGGGCGGGATTTGCCAGGTGTAGCTTGGAGAGGTATTGGAGGTGAATCGGCATAGTCCACCTCCACTCTCCTCTGCGACCTTGGTGATTCAGGAGGATACTGATGCACTCTATTGTCTATACTTTCATAAGGGTTTTCATGATGCGAATTCCTTCTAATATCTCGATATCTTTGATAATTTTGTTCTTGATTATCTCTATTATATCTATCTGAGTTCTGGTCATCTCTATACGACCTATGCTGACCTTGATCATATCTT
This sequence comes from Ophiothrix spiculata, assembly GCA_000969725.1. Classification (NCBI taxonomy): domain Eukaryota; kingdom Metazoa; phylum Echinodermata; class Ophiuroidea; order Amphilepidida; family Ophiotrichidae; genus Ophiothrix; species Ophiothrix spiculata. The sequence goes on along the minus strand of JXSR01S019193.1, from coordinate 25,356 downwards.
GAAGGATTACTATTATAACTAGGTTCAGTGTTAGTATTATAACCAGATTCATGACCTGAATAACTAGGATCATGATCACCATTGGTCATATAATCCTGTTCATTTCTAGAGTTGACATTATAACTAGGTTCAGGGCCCGAATTAACAGTATACACATTCTCAGCACTTTGATTATCGTCATAATCAGGCGCTCCTACAGAAAACACAACATCCTGTGGCTCCGGCACACTGCTCAGAAATTCCTCACTTCTGGCCATTTTTAGATTAAGCCTCCCTTCACTGGCAGCACTCTTTAAAGTTCTCTCTTTAACAGGAATATTTTTAATAGTTGTTTCAAAGTAATTAGCGTGAGACTTGGAGCGAGACCTCAGTCCATCTTTGATTCTTCTCGGCAAAGAACTAGTGCTAGTCTGTTGGGGTATCTCAGTATAAATTTCAACAGGCTCTACGCTATCCTGGTTAATTTTATTCTTACGAGTAGCTGACGGTGACCTCCAACCTCCATTTAAGATTTGACGAGGTACACTCTTTGATCGTAATCGATTTGATCCATCGTCCTTTGATTTACTACGTCCCCTCTCCCTACCAAATAAAGATCGGATAGGAGGCGGTGACGACCCTCTCTTATTGATGGTGTCAAAACCACTCATGTCCTCTTGTACAGCCTTGGGTGCCATTTTGTCTGGAGGGTCTAAACCAAGACGTACTCTCAAGTCTTTCAACTGCTGCTCAATGTTTACCAACTACAAAAACAAGAGAGGAAATGAGAAAGTGAAAGGTGATGAAAGAATGTGACATTTATTAACACTTCATCCTAATTTGCCTGAAATGGTCAGTAAAATTTAATGAAATACGGGTTTTGTTACCTAAAAGGCGCCCATTAATTAGGAGATGCCATTATCTGATTATGTAACTAAGCTTCCATAAATCAGCCAATTAATATTATATAAATGGCCAAATTATCCAATTAAAATTATTCAAACTTGTGTCATATATAATAACTATGGGATTAGCCTTGAAGCATGACAAAATATTAGTAATAGATAAAGCACAACAACCTTTCTTCCTGCCTAACACATGTTTGATTAAATAAGAGAAACTCATAATTTTACAAATCGTCAAATACTTAAGTTTTCTTGTTAATTCTATGATTCCAATTTCTAATATACTGTATGCAGTAGGTCATAAGCTCAATATAGTTGAAAGCAGGCAGGTAGGTGTGTTTAGATATAACATGGGTTTGCAAAAAACACTTCATTATGCCCAACAAAAGTTGTTGTGTTGCCCTCAGCCCTATTCAACAATTAAAAACAAAAAGTTAGGGTCGGGAAAGCACCCAATAGACCATATCGATAATTGACATAATCCCGCCGTTGATGGGGCAACTCAGAACGAGGCCGAGTATGATATACACACTACTTGCTCTCGCTCTGAGTTCCGTTCCCCGTCCGATTCTGTGGATTACCCCATCAACGGCGAGATTATGTCAATTATCGATATGGTCTATTCAGCTCAGATTGGGTGTTTTTTGAGAAAATATTTTGAAAATAGTTGAAAATGCACCCAAATTTGGTTCTTTAGGTGCTTTTTTTTTTTAATGCTTAAAAAAATTATTTTCGGACCGAGACTCAATTTTTCAAAAATTCCACTTGAGGGCAACCCAAACAATTTTTTTTTCTTGGCCTTATAAAGTTAGGCTCCTTGAACACAAAATATCATGGTACAGCAGCTTTTCATTGTATTTTGATAATCAGAATTTTCAACATGATGAATTTTACTTAGGAATTAGAAATGAGTCTCTCCAAACTTGTCTGTATTACTCTGGTTGATTTTGTGTTTACAGGGATCCACTGTGTCAAATACTTACCCTGCGAGCGGAATTCTTGTACGACTCCCTGCGCGTCTTGCGCACCTTCTTGCTGATGGTCGGGTCATCTGCCAATTTGCGCGCTGCAGTCGTAATCTTAGACTGGATCTCCTGTTCAGTCTCCAGTTGTAGCAGCTGTCGGTTCTGTACGACAAAATAGCAGACAAACCTTGTGAGTCTTTCTCTCTAGGGACTGATGTGAACTCTTGTATTTTGAGAGCAAGATCAATATTATTGTGATAATCTTTTTTGGTTTCCTTGCTGTCTTTGTTGAATAGAATCTGATTCTATAAGGTACCCATTGGACTCAAGGGACATATGTTTGGTCAAATCAAGTCTATGTTTAGATATCTTAGACATGGTCAATTGAGATTTAGCTGATAATTGAAAGGACAAGACATGTAGCTTTCTATCACAGTTTCCTTTAAGTTCAGAAATGGATTTTGTAGGTATCCTGTTGGGATTTCTTCAAATCAAGTTTGTTTTATTGAAATGTACATGGATATATCTTATAACAGACATTTAGGTATCACATCCAGAATAACGTCATAGATTTAACTCTAAAGTGCAACATGCTGTTGGCAGAGATAACCTGATTCTTTCTTCTTTTCAACTGTAGGTCAGGACAAAACTTTAGAGAGATTTTCTTATTTTGCTTATGCCCTTTAATTTGTGTTTTGGAATTCAGAGCCAACGGTTTAAGACTACGTAACTACCACTAGGAGACCAGTCAAGGAAAGTCCCATAAAAAGTTTTTCAAAAAATGTTCTCAGACAAAATAGCTGACTAGTGTACATCCCAAATCTGAAGTGTATGTTTCTTATTCTTACTTAAAATTGATGAAAATAATGATAGTCTAAAAACATAAATATCAACACCATTTTGTCTTCTAGTTGATTGATACCAATTATAGCATAAAGATTCCATCTGATGTTCCTTACGATTGTTTTCTGTTAAAATTACAGATTAAATGCAGCGTTTTGTGTGTGTTTACCTCAGCTGATTCATGCTCAGCATTGACGGTTTTGTCTGACAATGTGAACGCCGTGGTCACTCTCTTCTTGATGTGAGGCAATGGTTCACCAGGGGTGTGCGGATAATCCACTGGAAGCTCTCCGGTTAACTCCTGTTAAATAAAAAAAATCAACATGTTAAATACAAAAGTCAGCAATGTTGTAGCCATTCAATTGATAGTATGCAGAGAACAATGTAGGGTTTCAAAAGACATGTGGTAATCCCACAGGGGTGGGGTGGGGGCTACTTAGTACAAAAGGGGTTATGGGGACGTGCCGCAAATTTGGGTAGCAAAATCAGGCTTTCTGGTATTCCAATCGGTCCTTTTTCTTCACAAAATGAGGTATTTTGATAGGAAATTTGCGCCAAATGCCGCACATTTGGACATTTCTTCTCAAAATGTGAGAAAATTTTGCCAAAATAGAGCAAATTTGGACAGAAAAAAATGAGATTTTTGATTAAATTTGGCTCAAAATTCAGAAGATTTGGTATATGGATGGGTCAAATTTTCTCAAAAATTGGTATTTGGATGGGTGGCTTTCCAAATATCCCAGAGGCACGTCCCTACCCAAACCAAATTTGAGTACCCCTCCCCAGGGGTAATCCACAGGAAGTTCATAACTTCAACTCGTGCCATGGAAACAAATTGGCAGTTAACAACATGAATGTAGTGGCATATGTTTTGCTGGACAAGTAACAACAATATCTTGATCCTATACACTGCACTTCATAGATTTTTTAGTTTTGTAAGACTGCTTAATATTTAAGGTTTACACTATTTTACAGTTGAAGTTTTCTGTGTGAAAGTAAATCAAAACTCTGAAGTAAATTATACAATAGAGCATTGTATTTACACATAGGGATCATTCAAACAGAAGCAAAGCCTGGCTGTAATGCTCTGCATGACATAGAAAAAATCACAAAGGCAATGTATTGTTATAATGTGAGTTAGCTTCAGGTGAAGGTTGGGAATAAGTCAAGCTTAAGAATGGATTATGTTAGGAAATGTGGGGCACAGAATGTTTCAACAGTTGCAAATATCAAACCTACACTGCATATTATAGATTGTTGAATTTCTGAAGATTGGTGACAATAACGGTTTTCATATTTTTACAGTATTTAACTTGTTGAACGTGTTCCCATGAAATGAAATCAAAACCCAAAGTAAATTATACAATAATGTCAATATACTATTGTGGTTGCGAGACAAACTGTTGTGAGTAACTGTCAATCACAAGCATTGTTCTGCTTGGTTTTGTTTCCTAATGAAAATTAAAATACCCAAGGTCATTTTCACAGAAGAACTGCACAGCTAAAATAATTCAATTAAGAAACTATATTGACCACTGTTTGAAACTAAATGACTACTGTTTAGATCTATTTTTCTGATCTACAGAGAGATAGGACTTGCTTTCATTTAAAATAATTCGAAAAGTGCTGGTATAATACTTGGAATCACAGAAACAACACATCGGCAACAACCTTGAGATGTCTGATTAATGGATACTAGTTCAGAAATTGAACCTGGGACTTTCCAAGTATAAAATAATGAACCCTATCAATTACGTTCTGAACGGTATCTAAGCTCATTCAATGCTATAGATCAAAATGTAGTGCTTTAAATAGCCATAACAGCCAAGTTGATAAATGGTTTATTTTTAGTAAACAATTGAGGTCCCCGATTTAATTCCTAGTCGAGGACTCAAAAACATGCAAATCTTGTTCACCTCCAAGGGAAAGAATATTTGTATGAGCTTAATTAAAATGTCTGATTTAAGAGTGCACATTTGTGACTTACAGGTTTAAATTTCATGGCAAAGATTTTGGCAAATTTGATCAATCTTCTTGAAACTGCTTCATCAAAGGACGCTGACACATTAGCTAGTAATTGATTTTGTTGAAGGAACGTAACTGGAGAGGAAATGACCTTATTTATGGATCTATTTTCATCAAAATTTGAACTGAAACATATCTGATATGAAGATAAAAGAAAAAGTGAAGACTTAATTAATTGCCTTCAGAGACCATCTTTTTACTTCACTTCGCAAGAAACAGGACAGGTGCATTGCGAAACTTGATCCGAAAACTAATTTGGAGCTTAATCATGAAGTCTTAGAAGAAGTAATTATAAGAAACAAGCTGTGTAATTTCTCACTTTGAATTTCTTTTTGGATAAAAAATGAAACTACCAACCTACAGTACTCCATATTTCAAGAACTGACTAACTGAACCATTCATGAAATTTTGAAAGAGGGTCATTGTTGTAGTTCATTTATAGCAAAAAATCCTTTATTTTTGTAGATTAACTAGATCCCCACAGGCTAGATTTGACCCCAATTGTGACATGAATTAGCCATTACTGGATTATCAACAGCCTTTCAGGCAAGTAACCCAACACCTAGTGTGCAAGGTTCACAGACATCACAACCCTCAAGCAACCAAATGAACTGCACTTTCTAATGGTTGTTTTATAAGCTGGCAGCAGATTTGTAACATAATCTTGTTAAGGTAGCAAATAACTTTCTTTGCAATACACCACTATTGAGCTAATATGGTGCGATTTCATTCACAAGTCGTCGACCTTACTACTCTTACCAATCTAACAAAAAATTCCTTGATTTTGTGACATAACATGATTTGATAAAATGAAAACTCATTTCAATGCACACGAATTCTACACACTAAGGGTGTCAGCCATGTGTACATTGACAAAAAATGGATTACAACCTGCCCTTTGCACTTTCGGTACGAAGAGTTGCTTATTTTTGAACATCAATATCTAAACTGTTATGATGCTATGTATGTGTTCTTAATACTACGTAGAAATATTAACTTGAAATGTGGTGGCACCTTGAACAAAATGAGGACAAAATTAAGGTCTATTACAGATCTGTCCTTCCAAGCCCTTTAAGGTAATTTGCCTTATCTAAAACAAACATTGAACACTGCTTTTTCTGCAAATTACTAAAACCATTTAAATCCTGATGACAAATTCTAGCCACTTCACCTGAAAGGCATCACTGCAACTGGTCAGCTAGATTTACCTGAAGGCCTCTTGAGATTTCCACAAGTCTGGCAGGACTTGTGAGATTTCCCTTAAGTCTAGCGGTGTTTGTGAGATTTCAATCAAATCTAGCAGTGTTTGTGAGATTTCAATCAAGTCTAGCAGTGTTTGTGAGATTTCAATCAAGTCTAATACCTGTTGGCTATCTGTGGTGACCTGACCTCATCAAGCGGTCAAGACACAGGTAGCATGCACTGTGGATGTTACGCTCAGTTAACACTAATTGCAAAGATTGGGTAGCCAACCTAAACACTTCAATGATATTGCCTTTGATGAGTTGTTAACTGCTCTTGACATTGATAAATTAATTTAGACAAACTCGTTAAGTAACAGGCATTTATATAGACAAGGCAGGCTTTTGTTCAATCGCCCATTATTGGGTAGGTATATTTTAGGTAACATCTTTGACTTGTCTATTGTTTGTTTTTGTCTTTGTGAATGCCTTCAAAATCTTGCTTGCTTACTTAAGTTGAACTACACTGAGAAACGCAAGACTTTGATTAATTAGATAGTTTGAATTGTCACTTGCTTTGTTACTTGTCATTTTGTATGATATAATGACAAGGATAACCATCAACCATTGTGATACAAATTTATTGAGTAACATTGAAAAGAGGTTTTGTTTTAAACTACCTTGACATGCACGTTCTTACATAATCAATTGTAATGAGACAAAAAACAACTACTTCAAATGGTTAATATTTTAGGGTGGATTGACAGAGATAATGAAAGAGAATCTAAATTCCACACCTCTTGTATTTCAAATTTCTCTATTCATTCATTAGAGCTTTTATTATAAAGGGTAGCTAGCTCTTCAGTGAACACCTTTCTATAAGACACCCTCTAGCTTCAGGTAAAATAACTTTAGAGGAATCTCCATCAGAAACACAATTACTTTCAGCCCCTGATGACAGCACTTCGGAGTTCTTTAACCTTTAGCTAATTGGAATCACCAGGATCTACCTTCTCATGCCAATCTCCTGGTCAATGTTATTACAAGACTGTAACCACTTTTCAACAATGTAACTAACCATTCTTTATCAATGACAGGTTAATTCTAACCAGTTTTCCTCCTGAGGCCTTGTTGCCAATTGGTCTGGTTTAATGCAATATCCAGGTGAGACTTTTACCTGTTACTCATCGCTACTACACACAGATAAAGTGAAATAGGCTATTCTAAATGAATCTTACACCCCACTGAGGCCAATATGGCAATTTGCAAATTTTACAGAACCAAACAAAATGTTCAACGTAATATCTTGCTATTTCCATACTTCGTAACCCACACAGAAGCAAGTTTGTATCTGGGAGTAATGCGAAATACCCTTTCTTTGCATACAAACTTTCCCCAATTTAGTCAATCACAAACTAGATACATATGTCATAGAGTCAGAAGAAGGTAAATTAGGAACTGTTTATTGTGTGAACACAAAGCTCTGCTAATATCTATGCAAATTTGAGGGGAAAAAATGTCAGTGTGAGTGCTCTTATTGATTAGACGAGATAGCGGCCTGCTTTTGACACAAAACAACAGAAAGAGTTGTACTGACAGATGACATGTCTTGAGCTTTCAAGTCCGCTAAATGATCTGTACACAAGTTCCTGTTCAAGCGCTGCAACAGGCTGTTATGTTACTATGTCATGATAAGGTTGTACTTTAAAAATAACACACTTTAGGGTTACTTAATGCACTACAAATCTAACCCCGATACTCAAGTCTGTGTATATTAAAGACACAGAAAATCGTGTTGAAACAGGAATGTTTTGTTCTTTATAAATTGCTACTTGCCTGGCAATAAATCCATTTGAAAATTGAATCCAAAACCTTTATTTTCAACGTTTTTGAAGTCAATGAACATCTTGTGTGTAGAAAATTATAAAATGACTAGAGTACTAAGAAATTTCATCAAGCAAGTCTTGTGATAAAATGTAGGGGTATTTTTTTGCAAGTTGTTGACAACTCAAATGCACAAGTCATCTACCATATAAATCTATATTTCCTAGTGCATATAAACATGGAAATTAAGCGACAGCTTCCTTTTAAGAGATGTAGCGGTCAATAGCGAAACCAGGTCAGGTTGCTTCAATACGAGTCAGCCCTCTGGCCTGCTGGGTCACTTACCGCTTCCTTGACACAGGATTTCTTGAGCTCTTCTAGACGATATTTTAGTCTTTCTTGCAGGGTTTCTCTCCTGCGGGTTACTTACCGCTTCCTTGACACAGGCTTTCTTGAGCTCTTCTAGACGATCTTTGAGTCTTTCCTTCAGGGTTTCTCTCCTAGCAAGTAATGCAGCGATCATCTCCTTCTTGGCTGCCTCCCCTTCCAACGCAAGAAGCTCTCGGGATGCTGTGTGTGCCAAGAAAAATAACGATATGGATATAAACAGATATGTTATTATTGCCAAGAATAAACAAGGCAAGACTGAACAATATCTCAAGGGTTCCCCACTCTGCATCAAATTAGCAAACAAATTTCGAAGAAACATACGACATTTAACATGTAGGAATGTGAAAGATTGGTAACACAAACAATATCCAACATAATTGCTTCTAGCTAATTTCATGGCATTTATAACTTTATATAGAGGTGGACATGTTTTAATTGAAAGGAAAACATAATTTATGTGAAATCAGGAAACATTTATGGCTTTTGACACAAATAAAATGTAAGACTAAGGAAGTTGTCACTTTACCAAGAATACTCCTATAACAATAGCCAAAATAGATTAGCATACCCCATAAACCAATAAAAGTGTCTTGTCGATAGATCCCTTCCCTCCCTCTTTGATTCAAGTTCAGTTCGCATATGTATTTACATACTTCCTCAACAAATATTGATGTGTCAAAATGAAACTTCAGGGAATTTTATAAGGTGTGGCTATAAATCTGGAAGAGGTTTTAATGAAGGGATCAGAAATGACACATCTTATCAGAATTGTTATCTACAACCTAACATCAAACAGGAAGTGAATTGGTTCACAATGGCTTGAAGTTTAATATTCAGATCTGCTTGGAAAATACTTGGTTCTCATAAATTTTATAGATGGAAAAAAATATGAAAATAAAGTAGCATAAAAACCAGAAGTTAATATTTTTAGCACACCACCAGGTATACCACCATTCCTATTCATTTACAACAAATCCTCTTACATTTCAGAAATGGTCACCAAACTCCTTCTAAACATTCTCCATTTAGAAGACATTGGAACAGGAAACAAAAAGACCCAACGGTTGGTTCAAATATCATCCACATTATCCAATCTGATAACCAGATCATTTAGATTAGCATGTCTTAGTTTGGCCAAATGGTTCAGCTGATTTTCCCACTGAGGGTCATCCCATCTGTCGCTTGTCTAAGGCTTCTCCTATTTGTTGAAATCAGGGAATATTCATGTTATTTGTTAGTGTTGTCTCAACCAAATGACTTGAGGACTTGAGAGTATAAGCATGGGTCTGTTATCTTCTTATGTTATCCTATCTATCTGGTCTCAGCCTTGTTCCTGCCTACAATCCGTCCAACCTCCTTACCCTTCCTACAAACCATTTACCCTTCCTAGACTACCCTTAAACATTTCCTATGATAGTCTATTTGATAAAATGGTGCCAGATAATATGACTACTTATTTCCATGGGTATTAAAAGGGGTGGTAACAGATCACTTGACATCTTTTGAAATACGATGGATAGATAAACTTTTTCCACAAAGACTAGCCAACCCTTACACTTCCTACAGCCCCTTTATCCTTCCTACACTTCCTCTGATGGTGTTTTTTGATATTACAGGGCCAGATAACTTGACGATTTCCATGGGTCTTAGAGGTGTCTGAATCTTGGTGTCTTAATAAAAGCGACAAATATAGATCCTATCATGGTGTATTTCATAATATTAAGTCTATAGGAACTTGCTGGGTTGACTCTTTATCCTGTAAGGGGCGTCAGAATCGACAGAATGGTCTGCTTCTTATGTTGTCTAGATTTTTGACCCATGAGAATAGTCCTACAACGTGGACATAATCATCAGAGACAAAATTCAAGCTGGATGTAATGGCCCAACCATCCTACTATTACTAACAGACAGCTTTAGACTTTAATAGATTTCTTCCATTTATTTCTGTTCAGTAGGTCCTGCAGTGGTCAAGTTTTCAAGCAAACCCTTTTACCATACCCTTTGCAAAGTGTGAAGCCAACAAATTTCACCAAACAATGAAGGTTTTCCCAAAGAGACAAAATGGTTTTTTAATGATAGATCAGCAGTGTAGCATGTTCTTCACGAAGATTTTGATTCTACTATGTATTTTGCAGTGCATATAAAAGCTGAAAATAAACTGTCAATTTGACAAGAATGAAACTTACAGCATGAATTTTTAGTTCATTTCGACAAATCTAAGCATCCTTAGTCTGACCAGTCTTATCAAACTTCTCATAGAGGAGTGAAATGTCATTAAAACAAGTATAAACAACATAATCTCACAAAATT
>JXSR01S019191.1:86489-98825 GCA_000969725.1 Ophiothrix spiculata | reverse complement strand
TTTTTTTTTGCATTTTGGTCAAAATTTTACAGTTTGTTAAACAGCTGGCATCAAAATCATGTTTATAATGTGAAGAAAAAAACCTCCACATACTTTTATACCATAGACAACCAATTTGTTACAAGATTAGTGGAAAAATACAATTATATGTTTTATTTGCATTATTTTCATTTGTTATTACTTTTCTTGATCCAAATGGGACAAATTTATAAATATATTCTGGTATTTATCACCTAAAATAAGTGATTGCAAAGTAAATACATCAACCTGTGTGTTGAATTAATATTACTTAAAACCCAAAGTTGTTAGGTGTCCCCCATTAGCTCAGTTGGTAGAGCATTCGCCTCGCAAGCAGAAGGTTGATGGTTCAAAAACCAGGGAATAAGGGTGAGGTAAGTGAAGGTACAAATAAGGACTGTAGAATTTATATGCATGGTGCTAAAAATTGCAGATGCATGTAGTAGGCCTATTATCCATATGCCATGTAAGGTAAAATTGGGTTCCTTTTTTACGTCAACTTTTTCCGAAAAAAATGAAGGACCATGCTTGCAATTCACATGTCCGCGCATGTTTGCATTGCAACCTTGCACAAGGTTGCAGCGCAATCTATTAGGTGATATTTGGAACAATATGGGCATGCGATGCAACCATGCGATGGTCTGCATGCTTGCAATGTGCTTGCACATGTATGCGTTACGTGCCCGTATTGTTCCAATTACGGACTATCAGCTTGCGGCGCGTACATCTGAGCTGCTTGCCGCAAGCATTACAAGCAGGCACGTGGTTGCATCGCAAGCACATGAAAGGTTGCAATTTGCTTGCTCATGCATGCGTTGCATGCCCGTATAGTTACAAATATCACCACTTTGCAAGCTTGCAAGAATGCTTGAAATATAGTTGCGATTTTCGTAAGGGAACGCATAGCAAAAGGATGTTTAGTGACAATTTGACGCACAGCTAAAGGATGTTTAGTGACATTTATTTGACGCTTCTGGTGTTGGAAACTACATATGTGTACCGCCGCGGCAAAAGGGTCCAGTTGTCGGCTCGTACATATTGCTCCTTGTAGCATATCTAATGTATGGTATTTGTATACGGTATATCAGATATGCTACAATGAGCAACATGTAGGAGTCGACAACTGGACCCTTTTGCCGCGACGGTACACATATTGTCGGCATTTATTAAATTCAGATATTATTATCACATATTCAAATATACTGAAACAAAGGTTTTATGCGCATGTATTTTGTTGGTTATGTATAGTATCCGAGAACACTACTTTTAAATATACTCTACGTCCTCTCTCATGGCGTATAAGATTTGATTGTTGAGACAAAACATTTATCGAAATCATAAAAAATGTTGTTGTTAATATTCAATCCTTCATGTCTTTCGACAAGCATAATTTAATTGATTTTTTAACCACCGGGGAACCACTCACGATGACAATTGGTACTCGTGCTAATCATAAAAAATGGCGTAAAAGGGTCTGATTTTGTACCACAGGTGGTGTCTACGTTTTGGGAAAAGGGGGTAAATTTAGGCTAACTTTCACTTAAATTGCTCAGCTGAGTATTGTGTTGTATATGTTTTGAATAAAATGTTCTGATAACAAGAGAAAATAAGTTTGACTTCATGTAAATGAATGAAAAACTTCAATTGTATACTTTTTAATACCTAATTTGTTAGCAAATGGTCATAACAAACTTACGCCATTACGCCATTTGGGGCATGATTTTCAAATTCTTTACTGACCTTACGCCATTTAGGGTCCAATTTTGAGGTGCTCTGATGAGCATGAGTACCACTTTATTTTTGAAGCGCCCCCGGGATTTAACCATTTGTCTACATTTGACCCATACCATAGAAAATTTAAATTTTCCTAGTACATTTGATACATCTCTGTATGATGCCCAGTAGGATATATCCAGTACATGTATAAACTAAGACGAAACTAAAAAAGGCACAATATTGTCAGTAAACTTTTTTGATGAGACCTTTATGTTAACACGTACCCGTATTATGACATAAAACTCTAATGGAATGCTCAATTTACGGTACTTTCGTGGTCTTTATGGTGCGAAGTAGATTTCTCAAGAAGATATGAAAACAGTCTTTACTTTAAGTGAACTAAATTATGGCGCATGTGGTCATAATAATGTATAGTGTTGAGTGCAAATAATTGTTAGATACAACATTAATGTGCTACAGATTTGCACAATTGTAACTCACTTTCTGAGAAATATCATCTATATTATTTTAACAAAAACAAACCAATAATGAGTACTATTAAACGAGAAATTTGAATGTCCAAATGCCGAATAATGGCAAAAATTGTGAATTGCTTTTTGTTAAAATTTAGGATAACCTACACTCTTATTGTGAAAGAGTGAAAAACTACTCTAAAAGAGTGACATTTCACTCTTAGAAAGAGCCATATGAGTGACCCATCTTTTAGAGTGAAGTTCACTCTCAAGAAAGAGTGATAGTAATTCACTCTAGGAAAGAGTGAACCGTTTATTATTATGAATAGTTCACTCTAAATGATCTGGGAGGGATAAGAATAAATCTTCAAAAGAATGAAAGTTCACTCAATGATCTAGTCGTTTTATTGTGCAAATATTGATCGGTGAGTAGATGCTAGACAATAAACTTGTCGGTGAAAGCTTACTTAATACATTTGCCAATGTATTAAGTAAGCTTACACCGACAAGTTCCATCGATCCAGTTTTTGCATGATAAGCGTCACTGTTGGGTATTTATTGTCTGTCATCTACTCACCGATAAATAATTGCACAATTTCCTCTGAAATTCCTTTGTCTGTCTCTCCTCTACGGTCTCAACCACCCGCCATGTTGAACAGTTAGCGCTGTTACAACAGCGCGAGTATCCGCGTTCCTGATTGGCTAGAACTTCACTCCGTAAAAGAGCGGTGTTTTCGAGCCACTCTCCTGTGAGTGAACGTCACTCTGGTACAAGAGTGAATTACCGCGAAGTATTTTCACTCTTAAAGAGCTAAAAAGCTTTTTTTTTCACTCTTTCGCATTTAGAGTGTAACTGGACTTTTTAGAGCATAAGTTCTCCTTGATATAGAGTTGCATACTGTCGATCACGATTATTTACTATGATACAACAGCAACTGCTTTTCATCAATATTTACAGTATTAGGATGGGACCATGAGTGATTACTTTTGTTGCACATGATTCACTATTCATTTTATTTATATCACCGTACCTTGAGCAATGAAACACTTATAACCTTAGTACCCTGACCTAGTTTCTTTATATTGTTTAATAAATTCATCAATCAGTCTTTGAATTCCCCCTATTAATCTTTAAACATATATTATATGTATTTTACATGATTCCCTTATAAATGTGTAGCTTGCCATAAGCGTCAGAGATGATATCCCAACTTTACTGAAGAAACATAAAGGCGTAAAATGCATTTTTTCACAATTCCTCCGCCAAATGCTTATGTAATTATTGTTTTAACATTCAACGCACCATTTGACTTATGCGGGGTGAATTTAGTTGGTGTCGTTTGAGGATGGGTCATCAAAGATTATGGTAGGGGTGACATACAATGATTCCTATTTTGTCAATTTCATTTATATTTGACAAAGAATCATAATTTCCTTACTTATTCAAGCCAGCCACAATCTTAGAAAAAAGTCATGTTTTGGTGCTTTTAACCGAAAAAAATAATTTTTGGCTACTTTTCATGTATACTTTCAATTATATCAAATTAATCAAAGAGCGCGCTAACTTTACAACGTCATTGTGACGTCATATGAAGTTCAAGGGAACTCAGTTGGGTATTAATAGATAGAGGAAGTCCATACCTACATACGGTATTGGTAGCAAATATAGAGGTAGACAACACTCCGTATAGAAAGTCCAGGAAAGGGGTTGCAACCCCTCACCCTCCCTCCGTATCCTTCGGAGTTTGTGTTACCAAAAATAATACAGCGGGACTAGGGTTGAATAATACTCTGGGTGTTTTTGGGTAGTTATCTTGCAAACATGATCTATTACTTATTTTCATTAGCCATTGGTTATTTTCCTTCGATATTTTCCTTGGATAAAACTTATGCTCATATGTATGAACATGTATATACTGTTTGGATTCCATTAGATATGCTAACAGAAAATACTGCAAGAAAAAAGATGTTGCCATGCTCTGAATCAAATTTACTTAGATTAATATGATGTTTTTATGCGATATACAATTCACCGTTGAACTTGCATGCAGAAATGATACTCTAACACAAGTAGTCATATCTTTTTTTTCTGCTAAATGATGTCACTATGTTCTAAGACAAATTTATTCAGGTTAATCTTGGGCTTTGGGCGATGTACTATGAATTGCGCATCAATTCGAAGTGTCACGTATCAATGAATTTATAATTGAGACCTGATTTAACATCAGTAAGCCAGATCCTTCTTCTGTTAGCAGAAGGAACATCTATATTATCTAAATATGAAGCAACCGTTTATATCCTGATTAACATTATTGTTTCATATCTAGTTATGTTGTTTTGTATGTGTTTCACCTCATTCATTTCAGTTCTACAGGGTTGACCAATAAAAGCGTTAATGAGGTTCAAGGTCACGTAATTTAAAATCAGAAGAAAGTTCGAAATGTTGTTTCAAATATTCATAAAATAAGGTATCTTAGTCGTGTCTGGTGAAAATTTCATGTCAAACAAAGCTTGCATTGCGAAGTTATTGACATTTGCGCAATAAATGTAGAATGTCACCTGGTCCACGGCCGAGGATACATTTAATGTTTACTAAAATCATAATTCATGAATTAGGTCTACAATCAGCATGGTTTTTAATATCTTATGATGTTGATGCTTTAATATCATCGCCATATTTTACAGTGCACATCATTAACTGAGAGTACTATTGATATGCATGCATGTTAACATTTAAACTATGGTGTATTTGCATAACAATCTTGAGAATTTATTAGGCAAGAATTTCAAATAGAAAATCGCAGTGCATGTATTTGATCATTTTCATTTATAACGTTGGTTTGTAAGGTTCGAAGATGATATAGTTCACAAGTCACGAGATAACATTTATTGCTGAACGATATTTTAGAACTGATAGCTACGGACGAATAACTAGACAATTAGATCAAAGTTTCACCCCCTTTCATGCTGTTTTGAACATGCATAAAGAAAATAGCGGGAAATCTAGAACAGTAAGATCTGCAGCAAACATTGCTGCTGTCAATGCAGAACTCAGAGCTCATCCATCATGCCATAGATGAGTTCTTGCCGCTCTTGAGTTCTTTTATTTGGAATCGATCTACAATATAAAACCAGATGGTTGTATTATAAGAGCAAGGGCAAACTATATTGAGTATGGGGAAAGAAACTCTAAGTACTTTATTAGCTTAGAGAAAGGGAACCATAAAAACAAGGTTATAACAAAACTTGTTTCTCATTCAGAGCTAACCCTTACAAATGGTAATGCATTCTAGATGAAGAGAGATATTTTATCAGCAATTGTATACTTCAACTAATCCTCCAAATTATGATATTAATGATCATCCTAATGTTAAGGGAAATATTGTTCATTTAGAGGAAGATGCTAAAGAAAGTTCTGAAGATATGATTATAAATAAATAAATGTATGTAAGGAGGCTCTTAAGAATATGCCCACCACAAAAGCCCTGGTACAGATGGATTTAGCAAACACTCTTATTAACAGTTTTAATTATTTCTTTGAAACAGGTAATCTTACTATTGACCAACGTAGAGGTATCATCAGCCTTATCCCTAAAAAAGTTAAGGATCCCACCCATTTGAAAAACTGGAGACCCATTTCGTTGCTAAACACAGATTATAAGATTCCTGATATCATTCATTCAGACCAAACAGGGTTTCTTAAAGGTCGTTATATAGGCGAGAATGGGTTAAAGTTTTCTATAAAAATATTTTTTCGTGTGTTACGAATAATGGGCATTCATCAGAATTCTTTGAAGTTACACGTGGACTTCGTCAAGGCTGCCCTCTAAGTCCACTTCTTTTTATAATATGTAGTGAAATTCTAAATATATCTATTAGAAGTGACAAGAACGTAAAAGGCATTAATATATCTGATAATGAAGTAGTTTTAAGTGCATATGCCGATGACACCACGTTATATTTAAAGGATGTTGCATCATTAAAGAAAGATATTCGGGTTTCAAAAAACATCGATAAGTCAGAATTAATCCCTCTTGGTTTCTACAGAAGTAATCCCCCAGATGTTTCCGGTATCAATCTTAATTATACTTGTGAACCGATTCGATTTCTTGATATTTTTGAGTTGCACTATATTCCTAAGTTAACAAACCTCAAGGAAATTTTACGTATTTGGTCTCTTAGAGATCTAAGTCCTATTGGAATGATTACAATTGTTAAATCTCTTGCCATTTCTCAACTAGTGTTACTATTTTCTGTCCTCCCGAACCCTTCTGAGGAATATTTAAAAGAGCTGGACACAACGTTGTTCAAGTTTATTTGGTCGGGGAAACCTGACAAAATCAATAGGAATACAATCATAGGTGTTTATTCGGATGATGGACTTAAAATGATGCATATTCCATCTATTATTAATGGTTTGAAGATTGCTTGGGTCAAACGTCAGTTAGACAGTAACAATAAAGGCAACTGGAAATGTATTTTCAACCATTATATGAACCATATTGGTGGTAATCTTATTTGGGAATGTAATGTTTCTCCTAAGGATAAATGTATCAATACTTTTATTGCTGATGTTGTTAAAGCATCATGGAGTTAAATAACTTTTGATAATAACTCGGGTACCCCTTGTACATGTAATCATATTATCTTGAATAACTCCTTGATTAGAATTGGAAATGAAATTATCTACAAAACATTTTGGCATGAAAAAGGGATTAAATTCATTACCACAAATTTTATTCATTTAATACATTTATGACAAAATATAATTTAAGATGTCATTACTTAGAGTATTATGGTATAATAAAGAGAAGTGTTATAAGAGAAGAGAGCATTATTAGTCCACAAACCAATCTTCTTAATCAAATTAATTCTCGTAATAAAGTTTGCAATTTAATCCATGGTTTGTGTGTTGAGAAGCTTTTCATGACTCTCAGAACAGAAAAAATTAAAATTGGCTATTCCAATTCGAACAGATGCTCTTTCTGTAATGATATGGTTGAATATATTCAACATTTGTTTTGGTCCTGTAGATATACTTTAAGATTCTGGGATGACGTCCAACAGTTTATTTTTAAGAAACTCTATATTCTTACTATGAAAGATGTTATATTAGGCATCACCGACTGTGAATATCAGATTTATAACTTTGTTATTATTCAAGGAAAGCCATATGTTTATAATGCAAAGTTGAACAATCAAGAAATCTATAAGAAATCTATAAACTTGAAAGATTTATTGCTATCACCAAAGATAAGATAACAGTTTGTGATAGTAAATGGAACTCTATTAATATGTAATTTTGTATTATTAATTGCGAGAGTACCTCTATCGTATAGTGTTATTGTCTATGATCATTGTGTATACATTATTGTCAATTTATGACTTGTGATGACATGAGATTATTTTCCAAATAAACGCACAAAGCCTGGAAAAGAGAAAAAAGTGTTCTTGACGCAACTTCCTTCGTCACATAAGCAGAACAACATTATTTAATCTAATCAGCAACGCAAAACCAATCAGCCATTAAGACAGATGTTATAACCAAAGCTCATTATGAACATCCATATAAACTTGTCCGTGGACAAACATGATTTTGACCCTTTTTGCACAAATGGCAATAACTTCTCAGTATAAGCTTTGTTTGACATGAAATTTTTACCATACACGGACAATTTGAAAATTATTCTCAAATTACTTTCAAATTGTAATGAAGACGAGTTGTTTACTCTCCATTGGTTATGAATAGAGCTGCAGGATAGATAGATAATCTCACCATGTTCTGAAGAAGAAATGTCGAATTCTATCTAACGCTTTCAGTAGTGTTATCGAATGAATTACACATGCTTTCGTGGTGGCAATAATCAATGTATTTATCAGAAACAATTTAGCCTACCAGATTTCCCTAAACATCCAGCAATGTTACATCAAGCGATATTTACATTATGATTTTGAAGT
This sequence comes from Ophiothrix spiculata, assembly GCA_000969725.1. Lineage (NCBI taxonomy): Eukaryota > Metazoa > Echinodermata > Ophiuroidea > Amphilepidida > Ophiotrichidae > Ophiothrix > Ophiothrix spiculata. Next base: position 90,660 of record JXSR01S019191.1, on the reverse strand, counting down.
CAACTTTTAATTGATGTTTCTCTTTCCCCTGCTTTGTATTTTTATTTTGTTGGTGAGATATATACATGTTCAATTTCACGATTGCTTGAAATACATTGTAATTCAAACTGATTCAACCAGTTAATTAGCTTTCTATTTGAAACAAAAACAAAAAGACAATCAAAAATGACTCCAAAACGTGCTATTTAATGAAACCATAACTGTCTAACTAAGACAGTGAAGTTGTATTGAAAAGTACTAACACATATATGAGTAATTATTGATATTTGCCATCTGGCTTTTAATAAAGAATTCCATTGTAAAATTTAGAGATGCAAAAACAACATTTCCCTTTCGGTACAAACATTAATTGTTTGGGTTTTTTTATAAATAAATATGAATTTGGTGTATTAAGCGTCGTAAAAGAGAAGATGAATATATTCCAACTCAAAACGAAATGACGTTGCGACCATCATGACAATAATCGGGTAATCGATATATCGGATTGCCGCAAAAATTTTCAGATGCGACAAGGTCGAGTTTGCGCACTTAAAATTATTTGACGTCACGCTGGTCGTACAACCACCACGACAGACACTCTGAAACCAGCTTGTAAAAACGCAGTATGTGCTTATATAAACGTACCCATCCCGTTTACCTAATATTGAATTGCTAAAATATAAGCGGTAAAACAGGGATCTGATGAAATATTTTAGTTTCTTGAGTACAATAAATTGGATTTGTTTGTTACTGATGCGTGAGTGAGTTTAACCTATTTGGTAGTATACACAGATCTTTTACCTTTCATAGCACAACACCCTATTGGATGGTTATGCTGAATATCAACGTAGAAGTAGAGGTTGAGATGTCTCCTCTCTTAAAGTAGTTGTTTTAATTTCTTGTCAAGAATAACATCAAATATAGAGATAAGGAATGACATACGACTGTCCGTAAACCATTAGGTGCGCGCATGAAAATCTAAGAGCTGATTAAGCTTGCTAATGCCGGAGGTTTTTTTTGACCAAACAAAGCAATAAACATTACAAAGTAATATTTTATAGATATCTGTTAAATTGAAAACATTTAATTTTAGTCTCTATACATAAGCATTTAAGTATGATTTTCGTTGTTGAAATGTTTAAATACGCTATAGAGTTGTTCATCACAAATCAACAACTCTACATCCGATGCGTTGACGTATTTTTATCGATTGAGGGTGCTGGCTAGTAGATGGGTGGATGCATCGTTCTTGATCTGTGTTGAACAAGTCTGTAGCGTGTTTAAATACCTTATTCAACATTTTCGAAAAATATAAATATAGATTAATGATTTTGATTGGTTGTCCTTTATAAACCATTATTTTACTACAGGGGATCATAATTTATACAAGACAGTGACATCTATCAATATTATGGAACAGAAAACTGCACAATATCCTCAGGAGGTACAACGAAACAAATTATTGTAACAGTATCTATCTATCTCAAATAACATCTCAAGGTGATGGTAAACATCAAAGGAAGTCAATGTCCGAAATAGACGAAGGTGTGCATTTATTCATTAAACAGTCTTTGAATTCTCCAAATTACTCTTTCAACAGATATTCCCTTCCAAATAAGTAGCTTGCCAAGCGTCAGAGTAGACATAAACTATATCCCCTCGTTACTAAAGAAACACAAAGGCGTTAAATGTAGTTATCAAAATGCGTAATTTATGTAATTATTGTTTTTTAATTCCATTGCGCACCTCTTTACGTCTGTGGGGTGAATTGTTGAGCCTAGAACTGTTTGCATAACATTTGGTGACAGAGCACCACAGAGACCTTTCCGCATAAGCTCCAAAAATGTGATGACTCATCCCGAAAAGGGGGACTTTGCGACAGAAAACTTTTTGAGAAACTGATGAAAATGGGCAGCGAAAAATATAGAAAATAATAAGAAATTCCAGCAGATTTTCTGTTGTAAAATTGGATCGCCTTGATCAATTTCAACAAGTAAGGTGTCATTTTAAAGCTTAGAAAATGTTGTAACAGATGAAATGATAAAATCAAAATTGATATCATCTGCAAAGTCCCCCATTTCGGGGTGAGCCATCACAAATATGGAATAGATTACTGGCTCAAATAAAAGATTCATTGCTATAGTACTTTCAAGAAACTGTTAAAAGCCTATCTGTTTCAATAATCATATCAATAACGTTTGTGCCGCTGAACATTTTACTTTACTTCATTTTGTATTGTATTGTTTTAATTATAGCCTTCCAATCTCGATGTTATTATGATGCGTTTTGGGGTTTTTAATATATGTAAATGTTACCTTAGCACTTTCTACTACTTTTATTCTATGATTCTCTGTTGTAAATACCGTCACCTTCCAGAACGCCATACGGCGAGATTCAGAGGAGAATAAGTTGGAACTCGAATTAGACGGCTGAAGACGGTGATGGGTATCAATGAAATAGTGGGAATTAAAAGTAATGTTATAGCCCAGTATTATACCGACTTTGATGAATTCTACCAACACGCACCAGAACATTCAATCGCGATACTATGGACGTTTTTACAGTTTAGTAGGACAGTTATCTTGAAAACAGGACCTATTTCTACATGTAATTTAACTATCCATTGGAACACAGTAAAATCTAAATTGGTTTTTTTAATCTTAAAAACTGAAATTCATCAAGAAAAAGATTCAAAAATTATGTTCAGGTAGACAATTGTCTACCTTTGTCCGGTCAAAAGTAGACAATTGTCTACCTTAATGAAATATTTTCTGGAAAAAGTTCCATTTTCAAGATTTATAAAAGCAATTTAGATTTTATAGTGTTCTTATTATCCTTCGTTTGTATAATGTTCATGCTAATATATAAACATGTATTTAATGAATATGTACTGTTTGCTTTCCATATGCTGACAGAAAACAACTTAAAATGCTGCAAAAAATAATGTTGCCATGCCTTAAACCAAATTCATTTAATTTAGATTAATCTTATGTTTTAGGTGACACACAATTCATCGGTAAACTTTACAAGTAGAACTGATACGCTAGCACAAGCAGTTATATCTTCCTTCCGTTAAATGAATGTCACTATTTCTGAAGGCAAGATTAATCTTAGACTTTGGGCGAGATACAATGAAATGCGCATTATTTCGAGGTGCCATGTATCAATGAATGTATCGTTTGACCTAATTTAACAGCCAGATGCCTCTTCTGTAAGTAGAACGAGCATCTACATTATTTATGTATGAAGTAGTCGTTTAGAAAAACTCCAAACAACTAAACAACCATGTAAATAAATTGATACGTATGATACAGCGCTGTATGTGCAATTGGTTTGCAGTCCACACTTATTTCCACAGGTTTTCCGTCGGGTGCTCCAATTTTCTCCTGCATCTTAATCTAGCAATAAAAGCAATAAATCTGACCATCTAACAGAGAACCCTCATGGAATCAGTGCTATATAGACACTGATGAAGCTATCCACCATAAATGTGATGGCTCACCCCGAAACGGACTTTGCAGATGATATCAGTTTTTATTCTATCATTTCACCTTTTTCAGCATTTTCTAACTCTAAGAGCTAACATTACACCGTACTTGTTGAAGTTGATCAAGGCGATCATTTTTACAACAGAAAATCTGCTGGAAATTCGTATGATTTTTGGAGTGAGTTATCACAAATATGTCATATTTAAGCATATAAAACCAGTGCATGCTAGAAAATTGCGTGAATAAGAATTTGATCGGACTATAGTAGATAATGTCTTTTGGCATTAGCACATTGAGATGTGTTTATGTTATCATGCGCTCATAAGTGCGTTTATATTATTATTACATACATACATACATATTATTTTTATAGTGCGCTTATTCTTAAACAAGGTCTAAGCTCATTAGAATACATTCTTAAAATTACAATAATAAATACAATACACAAAAAATATATATGGCCAGCGGTGGAGAACCGTTATTCAACCCTCAGGGTGGAAACCCTAAGAGCTTACAATATGTGATATTTTAAAGGAAAATAAATACAAGACTAAGATTGACTGCAAGCGAAATACCGGCAGTCTACCCTCAAGGCGAAGGATACCGGGAGAGCTAACAATGGGTAAGATGGGTTTATGAAATTACAAAATGCCCTACAAATTACATAATGTATAATGATCAATGGTCTATAATTGTACACGGTA